>CM053028.1:125855188-125903564 GCA_028564925.1 Lithobates sylvaticus
TTGGCCAGTGGGAGTGGAAATTTTCCTGGCATCAGTGGGAGTAAACATCTGGTATTAGGGGGAGGAATAGTGCCCCATCGTTGGTATCATAGGGAGGAATAGTGCCTCATTAGTGGTGTCAGTGGGAGAAATGGTGCTCCATTGTAGGTGTCAGATGGCAGAATAGGGTCTCGTAAGAATGGGAGAGATAGTGCCCCAAGGGCCCTATCTAAGGCACGCAAAGGTCCTTAGATAGGGCCGCAGTATGGAGACCACTGTTTTATACCATTATGCAGCCAGAATGTTACATGAAAACTAAGTTCTAGAAAGATAAAAAAAACAAATAAACAGTTTACAGTTTATAAAACATCAGAACTAAAGCACCCATGAGGATCTTTATGACTTTTCGACATCAGTGATTATAGCTTATTGTTACATGTTTAACTGCACCCAGGATTCTCACATGGCATTGTAACAGAGGTTGGACAACTGTGTACAGCACCAAATATGACATAGTAGATGTAGTCAACAATATCTATTTACCTTTATATTAAAATCTACAGTGATGATTTAAGCTCATTATAATGTCTCTGAAGCTAAGGGAACTGCAGGTTTAAAGAATACCTGAATTCTACCTAGTGCCCATTTTGACTGAAAGGTTGACCAGTGGAAAGGACTTGGCACCACGATTATAGGGCGCATGTTCCATGTTGCCTAAGTTATTACAGTGTCAATGTTCTACACGAGAATTGGAAAATTTGTGGATCGCTATGTGTTAAACTTAAAGTCACTTTCATTTGAAAAAAATAGAAAATGAAATAAAAATATAGCATATACAATTGCGCATCAAGTCATATTGTAATTCAATGTTAATAAAAATTACCTTACCTTTTTAATGCTGCACTGTAATTTTCTGTAAAATGCAATGCAATATTACTACCTGGAGGTGTTCTGTACACAAAGGCCTCATTCACATGGGATGACAACTATATGCATTAATATGTATTTATAGGGCATTTTTAAATGCCCTATAAATGCATGTAATGATTTTAAATGGTATAATGCACAATGTGCATTTACTAGCATTCAGGTGTATTTGGTTAAAGCAGAATGAAAGCCTTTGATTTGTTTCCCAAAACAGTTACATTTAAGGCATACCATAAATGATCACAGTTGCCTGAGCTCTTGACCGAACTGTCAAGCCATCAAATGGCTGGTGTCATAACTGATCACATGTGCAGCACCATGGGAACTGCAAATCAAACGGTGGCTAAGATGGCAGTTTCCTTGGCGTAAAAGAAAGACAGGTTTAGTTCCACTTTAATCTGCATTTTAAAAAAATGTAAATCTGTTCATCCAGGGGCAGATTGGACACGCTGTACTTACCTAAGCATGTGTAAATACCTATACCTTTTAGCAAAGGAACTCTTGATCTGGAGAGTATAACGTTTGTTTATGCTCCCCAGATCCATTTTTCCTGCATTTACATAAAACAAGTCTACTTTATTTTTATAATGCAGGAGATTCACAGATTCAGATTTGATCTGTTTTGCAGGATAAATCAGGGGGTGTTCTTTTTGACAGTAGCAGAGCTCAGTGGCACAGAACCTCTGCCGGACTTTATTGTGTCAAGGCACCATGGAAGTCACTGTTGCTCAGAAAGTGGGTCCTGGAAATGCAATCTTCATTTATTACTTCGAAAAGGTCAGATATATGAGTACAATTTTTTTATCCTACATGTAAGTCTTTTAACTAACAGTAAAATATCGAGGTAGCTCAAAATATAAATATGTGGGAAACATATGGCTTGCCTTTTATAAATTCTATAAAACATTAGGTTCAATTCATTAGATTCTACAGCATGTATTATTTGCCATAGAGGCCAATATTTATTTTGGCCAATATACTTTCACTGCTGAGAATAACAATTGTTCTTTAAATTAATGACCATTATTGCTCAGTCAATTAAGCCTACTTTGTGTTTGCCTTTGCCATTCATATATTGTTATCTAGTTGATATTCACCCACGCAGAATCTCCATCAACCACACAACATCCTCCCTGTCAGATTGTGGCCATTTGTAAATTTCCTGTTTCCCGTTACTGAAAAAGGTTACAAAGTCATCACTCTCTGACCTGTTTTATTCCCTGTTCATCTCTGGAAACTTAGCTATTTTACCAGCAGTAACCAGCAAAAGTCAACAGATCATGACTATCTACACCTAAAATGTTTTCAGTCCTCTCTTGGGGATGCATTAACTGCAGATTAAAAATCAATCAAAATAAGTAGAGATAATTAACTCCACATAAGCCTTTGAGCTGTATGCATTCTTTCCATCCTGTCAAAGGACCCCTTATGGTAAGTGGAAAACCATTCAAATCTTTAGCAATCTGTAATAATTATCACTGTGCACATGAGTAATCACTAACTGGTCCTACATAGCTCCTTCATGTGGTCATCTGACAGTCATTTGACTACTTTTTCTGCAATAAAAGTTCAAATGTTAAAAGTCAACCTGCATGGACAGCCATATTGCCTTTGCAGTTGCACATGGGACAGCATGACAAAAAGATGGCCCATCAAGGGACCAGGAACCCTACATGAGAGGGGCAGAGTAAAAGGAAGATCGGACAAAAGAAGACATTGTTTTAATACCTGTTTGATTGCCCTATTTATTTTAACCTTTTCTAAGAGAAATATTGGTGTTGCCATTGCTGATTTCTTCTGAAAGTGTGAGTTGCCTGTTATGCTTATCCTCTAGTACTTTATGATTCACTGACCTGGAGAAAATATGCGTATCAGGTAAATCCGAAACATTATTGACTTTAACTACTGAATTAAAAAGACCCCTTTACCAACTTTAAATTGCAATTAAAAGCATAATGAAATCAAGTATATTACATTTCTACTTAAGCCCCATACACACGGTCGGACAAAGTTGTCGGAAAATCTGATCATTCTGAACGTGGTGACGTTTGTTGCGTACAACGGGACTACGTAGAGGCTAGTAGCCAATAGCTTTGGTCTTGTAATGTGATCTGAGCATGCGTAGCACTTTGTCCGTCGGAATTCGCTACACGCGATCGGATTTGGTGTGATCGGACTTTGTTGTCAAAAAATCTATCCAGCAGGAGATAGGACTTTGTCCGTCGGACAATCCGATGCAAACTGTCCGATGGTGCCTACACACGGTCGGAATTTCCGACAACATTGTCCGATAGGACAGAATCCATCGGAAAATCCGACCGTGTGTATGGGGCTTTAGAGTGTTTTCCTTTCAATAAATGATTTTGTATTGCCTTGTAATGTGCCTCTAAACTTCCTAGGGAATTGACACTCCAGAAAGTGTCAGTTTCTTGTCACAGCCCCCTCCTCTCATGCATGTCATAGCTTTCTCCTCTTTGAGTGTCTAATTAAAATCAGTGCTGGACAAACCCATCTGACTGTCCCTTCACCTCCCTACATAACCTTTTATGTGGTAACTAAGGGAGGCATGAAGGAGAACACTGTATACAACTCTTCCTGAGGAAGGAGTAAGGCATAGTGATCAGTCAACAACACATAGTAACTGAGGAAGAGAGGAAGAAAAGAAAACAGGTGGTATGAGAGTATCCGATGTCCATCATCCAATCCTGAGGCAGAAAGAGAAGCCCATGTTACTATCCAAGCATAGTCAAGGAGGATATTCCATGATATGCCACAGCTCCCATACTTTATTATGTTTGTCAAGAGAGTCATTGAAGATGGCCGTTAAGTATATCATCCATTGGATATCTCGGATCCTAGCATGAAGCTCCATTAGAGAACGTTGTTTCCATTTAAATGTTACCATGAGAATATGTGACAACAGTCACTTTCGAAATTAGTAAGGGGTAAACACAAGAGATGTTTTAGGCGTGTTAAGGCACATATAATCTTATTGGCAAATTGTTTTTTAACAGAATGGTCTGGTGCCGGGGCCTCTTTAACGACTTAAGCTCCGCCCTATAGCAGTTTTACTGCAACAGGACAGCACCTCTGCGCTGGATCACGTATATATAGGAGGCACACATCCCCCTGTGATTATACACAGCGGAAGCCTGTTGGTGGGCACAGGCTCAATGTCCGCCGCCACCCGCAGATCATCAGGCAGAGAGGCAGAATGACAGTATGCCAATGTAAACAAGGCAGATCTCCATTCTGATCAGGGAACAAATTCCATCTCTTCCCCTACTAAAAACACCTCCCAAAGTGTAGTAAAACACTGGTTAGGCACACAGTTAACCCTTTGATCGCCCCAGATGTTAAGCACTTTGCAGCTAGTGTCATTAGTACTGTGACAGTGCATATTTTTTAGCACTGATCACTGTTTTAGTGTCACTGGTCCCCAAAAAGTGTCAGAAGTGTCAGTGTCCGAATGTCCGTCGCAATATTCCAGTCCCACTATAATTCCCCGTACACACGGTCGGATATTCCGATGGAAAAAGTCTGATCGTATTATGTTGTCGGAAAATCAGATTGTGTGGGGCCTCTAGCGGGCTTTTTCCGTTGTAATTTCCGACGGAAAAAATTTGACTGCAGGATCTAATATTTTCCGACAACAAAATCAGATCTGACTTTTTCCGATCGCGTGTACAGAATTTCCGACGCACAAAGTGCCATGCATTCTCAGAAGAAATTTGGAGACAAAAGCTATTGGCTACTGGCCTCTACATAGTCCCGTTGTACGTTTTCTACATCACCTCATTCGGAACGATCAGATTTTCCGACAACTTTGTCTGACCGTGTGTGCAACACACGTTTCGGACAAAATCCGTCGGAAAAAATCTGATGGATTTTGTGATCGTAATTTCCTGACCGTGTGTACAAGGCATAAGACACAATTTACCGGCATTACTAGTAAAAAAAATGTAATAAATAAAAATATCCTATAGTTTGTAGATGCTATAGATTTTGCGCAAACCAATCAATATATGTTTATTGGGATTATTTTTACCAAATATATGTAGCAGAAAATAAAAAATAAAATAAGAAATAAGATTTTTAAATCATTTTTATTGGATATGTTTTTATTGGATATATATATATATATATATAATTTTTTTTTTAATTGTCTGTCTTTTTTAGATTACAGCGCAAAAAATAAAAAAAGTCAAGGGTAATCAAATACCACCAAAAGAAAGCTCTATTTGTGGGTAAAAAGGGACATACATTTTATTTTGGTACAGCGTCGCACGACCTCACAATTGTCAGTTAAAGTAACGCAGTGTCATATCGCAGAAGGGGGTAAATCTTCTGGAGGTCAATTGGTTAAGAGAGCTAGCATGATATTTTAGCAAGTAACAATTTTACCATTTGAAAAGTCGGCAGTGGCAGATTTTTTTTAGGAAAGCTTCCCTAGCTTGCTGGGAAAAATCTCGGGCTTTATGAAAGCAACCAGGTGCACCAATCATTATTCATTTTCCCAGAGGTAAGACAACACTGGAGATGTCTGCCCACAGTGTTCTCTGCTACTTTTTCCATTTTGTTAAACATGCACGCTTGGGCATGAACACCCATTTGTGACATAAACAGTCGGAACAATAATTGGAGAACAGTAAGATCATGTAGGTAGCATTGCATAATTCTATATAATTTTTTATACAAAAGTGACAAGCGTTCACAAAAGACATTCTCCAGCAGTACCGTTTGTTCAGTGTTGGATCTGTATCCAGGAATTTCAAATGAATAGCTCTTTATGATATTTATTGAGGAGGAAGATCACAAAACACTTTTGCAGAAAATCTTAAGAATGAAAGTTTAAAATAATAAAATCGTCAAAGTGACTGACTGCCAGTCAAAACGTCAGCCTAATGATTTCATTATGCAACATATGTTGCTGGCAGTTTTATAAACATCTGTTCTATGTTTCTAATTTCATTTATAAGTAAATTTAGTGCCTGTAAAAAAAAACATTCAAATTGATGGATCATCTTTTCAAAATAATTAGAAAGTAAGGCTTAATTTGCAGATCTAACACTGCAGCTAAGATTAGTTTTCCCTTGATGATGTATAGATATGGATACAAAACACTCTGTACAATTACAGAATGTAGCTTTGGGATCTCAGTGCTAATTCACTCTGTTTTTCTGAATGTAACTTTACAGGAAGTACTTGAATTAGCCGTAAAGAAAAAAGAAAGTTTGTTGGTGCAAAGTGATTAGCTCCTTGTATTTTTGAGCTGTTTGTCTTTACTGCAAGAAAAACAGAGTTGCTTACTGGGAAAAAAATTAATTTTTCATATAAGGAACAAGCCCTGTGTTGAAAAAATGTCCCTTAACTTCTAGCTGGTAGAACATTTTCATTGTCGTGAAAGTAAAGCTGCATATAAACTGACCAAATTTCATCCGAAAAGGACTTAAATCTGAGCCATGGGTGGCTCTGTAACACCATCCGTCTTGACAATATTTAATCGAGAAATCAAAACAGGCCAGGCAAAAAAAAATTGGCAAATTAGTTGCAGTCACTCTTTGGGTTTTCTTTTTTTTAAACTCTTTATTTTAACAATTTTAAACAATACATTACATCTTATTACATTTAGCTCATTTTATAACATCACAACTATCAAGAGCATATCTCTGACTTATGATTAACATCCACTGTTCTTTTGGGATTCCCTCTAATCCCCCTATTACCCTTCTAAAACACAAAAAAAAACCAAAAACAACAACCCCAAAAAAAAAAAAAAAAAAAAAAAAAAAAAAAGGGTCTTCCCTTCATATCACAGTGAAAAACTCCCGCTCTCGTCTCTCCCCCCCCAGGCGTCACCCGACCCCGCCCCCCCACCTCTCCCCTATATAAAAAATAGGGTGCCCATGTGGCCTCGTACCTCTCTTCCTGGTCTCTTATAGTCATTGTCAAGTTTTCCATTTGTTGAATTTCTCCCACTTTGGCCCACCATTGTGCCCTCGTAGGAGGTACATCCTTTTTCCAGAGAGCGGGAATACAGGCTCTCGCCGCTGTGAGAAGATGTTTTAGTAATGATTTTTTATATTTTTCAACCGACATTGGAACATCATTTAACCACTTTCAGACCGGACCAATTTGCAGCCAAAGGACCAGGCCCCTTTTTGCGATTCGGCACTGCGTCGCTTTAACTGACAATTGCGCGGTCGTGCGACGTGGCTCCCAAACAAAATTGACGTCCTTTTTTTCCCACAAATAGAGCTTTCTTTTGGTGGTATTTGATCGCCCCTGCGGTTTTTATTTTTTGCGCTATAAACAAAAATAGAGCGACAATTTTGAAAAAAATGCATTATTTTTTATTTTTTGCTATAATAAATATCCCCAAAAAATATATATAAAAACATTTTTTTTCCTCAGTTTAGGCCGATACGTATTCTTCTACATATTTTTGGTAAAAAAAATCGCAATAAGCGATTATTGATCGGTTTGCGCAGAAGTTATAGCGTTTACAAGATAGGGGATAGTTTTATAGCATTTTTATTAATAATTTTTTTTTTATTTATTAATGGCGGAGATCTGCGATTTTTTTTGTGACTGCGACATTATGGCGGACACATCGGACATTTTTGACACATTTTTGGGACCATTGTCATTTTTACAGCAATTAATGCATTTAAATGCATTGATTTCTGTATAAATGACACTAGCAGTTTAGGGGTTAACCACAAGGTGGCAGTGTAGGGGTTAAGTAGGCCTAGGGGTGTGTTTTTTACTGTGGGGGGGCGTGGCTGTCAGCTAGTGAATGCTGATCTCTGCTCCAATCACAGGGAGCAGAGATCGGCGTCACTAGTTGCTAGGCAGAACAGGGAGATGCTGTTTATCTCGGCATCTCCCCGTTCAGCCGCTCCGTGAGACGATCGCGGGAGTCCCCGCGGCGATCGAGTCCGCGGGGACCGCGGCCAGACTCACGGGGGTCCCGACCGGCGCGGGAGCGCGCCGCTCCCGGCGCGCTCCCGATGGCACGGACAGGCGAAAGGAGGGACGTATATATACGCCCTCCTGCCTGTACGTGCCATTCTGTCGACGTATATCGTCGTGCGCCGGTCGGCATGTGGTTAATAGAAATGCAACCGGGTTGTCTCCAAGAGACACTCCTGTAATTTGCTTTACTGTTTCCTCCACCATCTTCCAGTATTCTCAAATTTTGTCGCATTCCCAGAAAATGTGCAGCATTGTGCCCTCTGCTTCCCCGCATCGCCAACATGTACTCGGCGTCTGTGGGAATATGTCATGTAACATGCTTGGGGTCCTATACCACCGGGTGAGAATCTTATACCCCCCCCTCCTGGAATCTACTTGCTATTGATGTTTTGTGCACAGATCTCAGTATTTTTTCTTTTTGTTTTTGGGAGAATGTAACCTTCAGCTCTTTTTCCCAGGCACATATATAGCTTAACTTTTCGGGTGCTTCGTGTCTTGTAATCATTTCATAAAAATATGATAAGGGGTGCCTCAAGGTTTCGCCATCCGAACAAATCTGCTCGAACTCCGACAAACCTCGAATTTCGGGGTATTCTTTACTTTTTGAGAGAATGTAAGCCCCCAACTGCATTGCTCTAAAGTAATCTAGTTCTGGGGTAAGTTGGTTTTCTATCTCCCCTCTTGTCATTATTTTTCCTTCTTTTGAGAAATGTATAATCCTATTTATCCCCCTATTTCTCAAATCAGAGAATTTTTGATCCGATAACCCTGGCTCAAAGTCATATGTACCTAATATAGGTAGCATAGGGCTTGGTTCACTTGAAATCTTGTTTTTATTGAAAATCTTTTTACTTATATTTAGGGTTGCCCCAATCAGTGGGTGTTTTTTGACTATCATTGGAATATCCTTTCCAGCCATCCATGCCAATCCCTCCAAGGGGGCTTTACTTAACGTTTGTTCCATATTTACCCATGGCTTCTTTTTTTTAGCACACCACTCCTTTATTCTAACTAAATGTGTGGCTTCCTGATACCTACATGGGTCTGGGAATCCAATGCCACCTTTCTCTTTGGGAAGGGTCAGAATAGATCTTCGTAGTCTTGCAGGCTTTCCAGCCCATATAAAACTCAGGAATCCTGACCGAAATTCTTTCATAAAGCTTTGGGGGATCTTAACTGGCATAGTTTGAAATAAGTATAGGAGCCTTGGCATTACATTCATTTTTATTATATTCGTCCTCCCAAACCACGTAAAGATTTCTTTATCCCACCTTTTCAAGTCTGACCTTATTTGTTTTAACATTGGGGCGTAGTTTAGTTCAAACACCCTGTTTAAGATTTTAGGTATCTTAGTCCCTAAATAGTCAATGTGTGAGTCTGTCCATCTAAATTTAAATTGAGAAGTTATCTGGTGGGTTAAGGACTCACTCATTTCTAGTCCCATGGCTTCTGATTTATTATAGTTCACTTTAAAATTTGCTATATCCCCAAATTTCCGTAGCTCCCCCAAGAGGGGAGGCAAGGATATGGCTGGAGAGGATATGAAGAAGATCAGGTCATCGGCAAAGGCAGCTAGTTTATGTTCCTCAGTGTCTGTATTTATGCCTCTAATATCTCGATTTAAACGTATTTTCCTTAAAAATGGTTCCATTGTGAGGACAAAAATAAGGGGAGATAGTGGGCATCCCTGACGAGTTCCATTTTGAATTCTAAAAGAGTCCGAGAGTCTGTCATTTACCTTTACTCTAGCAGTCGGTACCGAATACAGGTTCTCGAACCATCTCAGCATTCCCTCCCCTAGGCCAATATGTTGTAGTGTAGCCCGCAAGTACAGCCAATCCACCCTATCAAAAGCTTTTTCTGCATCTGCTGAGATTATTGTTAAGGGTTTATGTTGACTTTGGGACCAATATATTGCATTTATTACTCTTTGTGTGTTCTCCCTTCCTTCCCTCCCTGGGGTAAACCCAACTTGGTCGGGATGAATAAGTACTGGGATATATTCAACCAGTCTGTTAGCTAATATTTTGGAGAAGATTTTTAGGTCCACATTTAGTAATGATATTGGCCGGTAGCTGGAACACTGAGATGGGTCCTTCCCCTCCTTCGGGATAACTGCAATGTGGGCTAGTAGTATCTCCTCCGGTATTTTATATCCTTCCTGTAGTGAGTTAAATGCTGCTAAGAACCTTGTGACTAACTTCTCTTCAAACGCTTTATAATATGACAGGGAGTACCCATCAGGGCCTGGTGCTTTACCTAGGGGTAAGGAAGTCAGGACTTTCTTAAACTCCTCTGCCGTTATTGGCTTGTCAAGTTTCTTCAAAACTTCTTCTGTAAGTTTGGGCATTCCTGATGAATGGAGATATTCTCTTGCTGCCTCCTCCTTTTCTTTGCTTTTTCCTTCCTTTCCCACTCCCTCCAACTGGTATAAACACTCATAGTAATTTTTAAAGGCCTGCGCTATTTTCACTGAGGAGTTCAGTATCTCACCAGTTTGAGATTTGATACCCATTATTTGTCTCCTTACGTTGGATTGTTTTAATGCTTTTGCTAGCATTCTACTCGGCTTGTTCCCGTACTCATACATTGTTTGTCTGTTTCGCTTTATTTTGGCTTTAGCTTGCTCAATCAGCAGGGAATTTAAGTCACCCCTTAAAACATTTAATTTCTCCTCTATATTCTGTGCCTGGGATCTTTTATGAACCATTTCTGCTTCTCTAATGTCTTTAAGTAGGGCTTCTATTTGTTCGTTCAGCTTCTTTTTCCTGTGGGCTCCTAAGGAGATAAAAACTCCTCTCATAACACATTTATGCGTCTCCCAAATGCCAAATGGCATTATTTCTTCCGATTCATTGGTTTGAAAAAAAAAATCCAATTCGCAATCTAGTGTTTTTTTATATTCTTTATCCTTCAATAGTGATTCGTTCATCTTCCACTGCCATTCCCGGTACTCTACTTGCCCCAAGTCCATTTCGCAACTGGTCGGTGCATGGTCAGACAAAGAAAAAGAGCCTATATCGGCCTTAGTCAAAGACGTCAGTCCTGTCTGCGAGACAAAAACGTAGTCAATGCGGGTATATGTCTTGTGCTTCGCAGAGAAAAACGTATAGTCTCTTTCTTGGGTGTTCAATATCCTCCATGCATCCACCAGTTGCATATCATCAAATAATAATTTTTTAATCTTTCTTATTTTTGTGTATGCCATGTGGGAAGCTCCTCTTGATGTGTCCATAAGGGGGTCTAGTACCATGTTTAGGTCTCCACCCATAATTAGCAGGCCTTCCTTATGTCTATGTATTTCCTGAGTACTAGTCTCTAGATAGTTAATCTGGTCGGTATTTGGGAGATACAAGTTCACCAGTGTAACCTTTTGTTGTCCTATTAGGCCTTTCACAATCAAAAGACGGCCCACCTCATCCTTTATTACTTTTAATTCCTTCCATGGAGTCTGCTTATGTATCAGAATGGCCACTCCATTTGACTTAGAGTTCTGGGATGTCCCATGGTATACACTGGTGAATCCGTAGTCTCCCAAATTCGGTATTTTTTTCCCACTAAAATGTGTTTCCTGTAAAAAAGCTACATGTGTTTTTAATCTTCTCAATTCGGCGAGTAGTCTGATCCGTTTTTCCGGGATATTTAGTCCCTTCACATTATAAGAAGTAAACTTTATTTTAGACATTTTCTAGTAATTTTTTCCCCTTTTTCCTCCCTCTTTTCTTCCCCTATTCTTTTTCTTTTATCTTTCTTTCCCCTTTCCGGGATTTGGAGGCGGGGTCCCACGGGAGGGGGGTGGGGGGGGGAGGGGGAGGGAGGAGGCCAGTGAGGGGAGAGACAAGAGAAAAAAAAAAAAAAAAAAAAAAAAACCCCAGTATCCACTACTCTCGGGGGTAAAACAACCCTGATGCGGCCTTCCTATACCAGCGTGCACCCCTTCATAGAGGAGAAAAAAAAAAAAAATAAACAATAAAAAAACACACAAAAAAAAAAGAAAAAAAAAGAAACAGGATTCTCCTGTTTCTCGGTCGTCCCTGACTTATCCTCTACTCAGAGGAGGAGCGATCAGTGTGGGGGTATGTCCCCGAGCACGCCAGGAGCTCGCAGCAGGCCCCCAGCGGCTGCACATCTCTTAAGTTTGAGTACATTTATGGATCCCTCTGATTGATTACATTATTATTTTCACCTCTTAAACCAACCTCAAATATCCAACATAAATAGGCCCCACATTTAATAGTCAGTCTAATATTGCTTATTCATATCATACATTTCCTATGTTCCTTGTTATTTTCCTTTTGGGCAGTCTTAATCAAAACAAAAAGAAGTTTGCATCCAACCCTCTCTTCCCCACCCTCACTATTCTCTCCCATGTAGCCCCTATATTTCTCCCCCCCCACCCACTCCGCCCAGTGCGGTCTAACATATCTATCTTCCACTCTTACCTTTAACTCCCTCTTCTTCATCAAAGTCCCTCCTCCCCTTCCTCCTCCCCCCCCTCTGTTAACCCTCCCTACTTGTGTAAGCGTACCTTGTGTTCCTGTGTTGCGTGACCTTAGTGCCTGTTTTAATTTTTCCCATAATAAAAAAAAAAAAAATAAAATCATGTGTATTTAACTCTGTGTTACATTCAAGGTGATATCAAGGTGATATGGCCTGTAGACTGAAAACTATATCAAGTGTGTATTATGTGTACTGTGTATGTCATATAAGTATGTGTCCCTACTATTTAGGACCTTCCCTAAGTGCCCCTAAATCCCTCCTGATCCCCTCTTAATCCCATCCTAGTCCCACTAATGGGGAAAAAAAAAAAAAAAAAAAGTTCAAAACACACAAAGAAAAAATAAAAAAAATAAAAAAATAAAAAACACAAATAAAAATCCACTCCAAATTAACACTGGTCATGTCCAGAGGGAAGGGGAGGGTTTGGGTCGGTTTTTTCACTTGTTCTCTACCCTCAGGGAGTCAATCAGAAATTCCTTTTCCCCGGGTAGTCAGGTATTTTTCTTCATTGCCTTGTCCATCCTATAGAGTCGTTCTACAGCTCTAACGGGGGCCGTTTGGGAGGGCAGCGTGGGGGGCCGGGGGGGAAAAAAGAAAAAAAAAAAAAAAGATAAAAAAAAAAAAAAAAAAAAAAAAAAGGGGGAGAGCCAGTGGTGGTGGGGAATTCCGTTACTGTAGTTGCCCTAACTAAGTATAGGCCAAACTTAAGACACCATGTCGATCTCTAGATTGCTTAACCAGGTTGACTCTTCTTGGTCGTCACTGTTCTGTTCCCAAGGTTAGCCCACCCCCCAGACTCCATAGGAACGTTTAACCAGTCAGAAATTTCCACTTCTTCCGTGCCCAAAAATTCAAAGAGGTCTGGCAATTGGTCCGGGTTACGTAAAGTAAAACCTCGTTCTCCTTTTTTTTTTTTAAATCAATGTTTTTTATTGAAATTTCACAGTTTTACATGACAAAACAATACACATGGGAAAAAAAATAAAAACGTAAGAAGGGAAATACAGTGAATATACCGTGTTTACAGCGAGTACCATCTACGTTTGAGATAACAGAATATCCATAACATTCGAAAAACGATCAACTTCAATTAACTTTAAATCTATCAGTCCATATTTTCCATTCGCTATCAAATTTTTTACAGCGAAGTGAGTTAATTGCTAATAACCTTTCAAAGGAGTGATTCCTATTGACTAATGCGACAACTTCTGATATATTAATGGCGTTAGTGCTCTTCCAATTGCGTAGAATTAGATTTCTGGTTGCCAATAATATGTGTGTTACCATTGCCCTGTCTGCATGTGGAAAGAGTTCCACGCCTATGTGTAACAGTGCAAGGGAAGGGTTAGGAGGGGTCAGTATACCCGTAAGGTCGGAGATTAATTGGAAGGTTTTGTTCCAAAGGCTAGTTAGGCTTGGGCAGCTCCAGAGTGTGTGTAGAAGATTGCCTATCTGCCCACAGTTTCTCCAGCATAGTGGGGATGAAGATGGGAAGAAAATTGAAAGCCTATAGGGAGTGTAATGCCATCTATTGATAATTTTCAAGGTCATTTCCCAATGGTTCTCACAGTGTGATGCCTTCTGAATAGTTCGGAATGCGAGTAACCACTGGTCATCAGAAAAGCAGGAGGCTAAGTCCGTTTCCCACTTACTGAGGGCTGTAGATTTGGAAAAGTTGCGTTTGTCATTTATAAGGTTGTAGAATAATGATATACCCTTAGTGGTATGGGTGGTGGAGGAGTAGAAACTCCAAGCCTTAGAGGGTATAGAGACAGTGGGCATTGGATGTGCTCTCAGGAAGTGGGAAATTTGCATACATGAGAACCATAATTCCCTAGGGAGGTCGTATTCAGTCATAATTGTTGTCGTTGGTTTAGGTACTTGGCCAGTGAACAAGTCTTGTACGTGGTAAATTTTGTTGTCTTTTAACCGTGTTATATTTAGGTGGGGAATTTTAGCCCCTAGAGTTTCAATCGGGAATTTGTATAAGATCACCTTATGTTCTGTGGGAGTACATGTCTGGAGAAATCTCCAAGCCTGAAGGGATATCTGTAGGGTAGGGGATAAACCTCCAGGGTCCCATGGGACCCATATGTCTGTCATTAGGAAAGTAGTAAGGTCATTTGTAGGTGTAAGAGCCTTTTCAATGTCAACCCATAGTGGCTGATCTGCTTGAGAGAACCAGTGTCTCAGCTGATCAAGTCTGGTGGCCCATAAGTAGTCTTGTATGTCCACATACCCTGCTCCCCCTACTGATTTGTGAGGTAAAAGGTTGTTTCGTGGGCATCTGGCTCTTTTGTCTCCCCATGTAAATTTCCAAGTAGCTTTGGAAATGGAGGTAACATAGTGTGCGGGTATAGGGATTGGGAGCGATCGGAAGATATATAGGATTTGTGGCAATATTGACATTTTGAAGGCCGCAATCCTGCCTAGCCAAGATATTTCATTCTTACTCAAGTCCTTGAGTTGTTTCTCAAGTTTGACTAACAGTGGCTTGAAATTGAGGTCCGCTAGGGAAGACGTATTGGTGGACACCTGAATGCCTAAGTATGTGATGCTCTTGTTGGTCCACGAGTACGGAAGGGAGTTTTGTAACCTGTGTTTGATGTGTTTATGCACTCCTAAATCTAGGATCTGGGATTTGGTGAAGTTTACTTTATAGTAAGAGATTGCCCCGAAGTCCGTGAGTGTCTTGTGTGCCTGTGGTAGGGAGGTCATGGGGTCTGTCAAAAGCAGTATCACATCGTCAGCAAAGAGGTTAATAACCTGTTTGGTGTTGCCTATCTGGAAACCTTTAATGTCGTCATTTGTGCGCATAGCTTCCGCTAGGGGTTCTATCATTAAGTTGAAAATGGTCGGAGAGAGTGGGCACCCCTGCCTGGTACCGTTCGATATGGTGAACGGTTTGGATAACAGTCCTGAGGTGTAAACTTGTGCCGAAGGGCAAGAGTATAGGGCCATAATCGCCTTGAGGATTGAACCGGTGAACCCAAATTTTCCTAGCACAGCTTCCATATATTTCCAGTGCACTCTATCAAACGCCTTCTCTGCGTCTATAGATAGAAGCAGAGAAGGCGTTCTCGAGGTTGTGGCAAGGTGGATAATATTGACAATGCGCCTTGTGGCGTCTGAGGTCTGCCTCCCCCTTACAAAGCCCATCTGGTCTTTTGGTATGATATTTGGTATTATAATAGACAATCTGTTCGCTAAGAGTTTTGCATAAATCTTTACATCTGAATTTAAGAGAGAGATTGGTCTAAAATTTGCTGGGGTGGTAGGCTCTTTACCAGGTTTCGGAAGTGTTATAATGTGGGCTTTCAGCATCTCGGGTGGGAAGGATGAAGTTTCACTCGCTTTATTAAATACCTGTAGTATGTGTGGGGTAAGTTGTTCTTTGAAGACCTTGTAGTATTCGTTTCCGAAACCATCAGGTCCAGGGGATTTACCATTTGGCATTGATATTGTGATTCTATTAATTTCCTGTGTTGTGAATGGAGCGTTGAGCGTTGATAACTGTTCTTCTGACAGTGACGGGAGATTGAGGTTCTGTAGGAAATTTTGGATGCTATCTGGGGATGGTTGGGGTGTGGAAGTGTCTGCGTGTAAATTGTAAAGAGCTCCATAAAAATCAGCAAATTGGTCAGCAATCGCCTGGGGATTCAAGATCTTATCTCGTGTATTGGGATGGATCAGGTAAGGGATTTTGGTTCTGACGCGTGCCGCTTTGATTCTATTTGCCAGGTATTTCCCCGCCCTATTGGCATTTGCGTATGTGTTGAGTTGCAGCTTCCTGAGGTGTTTGTCGTATTGGTATGTGAGGAGTTCCCTCAGAGTTTCCCTGAGTTCGGTGAGGGTAGCTGCTGTGATTGGATTGGGGAGTGATTTGTTTTGGGATTCTAATGTGTGTATTGAGGTTAACGTGTCATTAAGCTTAGTATTGTATTTTTTTTTCTCTATTGCTCCTAACTGAATGAGTATGCCCCTCATAAATGCTTTATGAGCGTTCCAAATGGAGAACGGGTTTGCGTCAGGTGTGTTGTTGGAGTGGAAGAATTCAGTGAGATGTTGAGATAAAATGGGGGACAATTTGGGTTCCTGAAGTAATTTTACATTGCATCGCCAGATAGGTGGAGAGGGGGAGGCACCCTGTGTATGAAGAGTCAATGTGATTGCAGCGTGGTCAGACCACCCGATATCATGTATCGTGGAGGACCGAACACGCTGCAAGAGCCACTTGTCAGTTACAAACATGTCTATCCTAGAATACGAGCAATGTCTCGTGGAAAAAAAAGTGTAGTTTCTTTCGCTGGCATGCAAACACCTCCAAGTGTCGAACAAATCATGCTTGTGGAAGAGGTTGAGTAGCTTGGACGGTCTTCTAGGGTCCACAGTAGTAGTATCTAGTTTCGGGTCAGCTATGAGGTTAAAATCACCGCCAATTATGAGGCGACCATATTGCATGGAGTTTATTTTTTTAATCACCTGCTGAACAAAACGCATCTGGTGCGTATTGGGTGCGTAAAGAGTCACAATTGTGAATGGCTTAGCGTCCAAGTCTCCTGTGACAACTATGAACCTTCCACTGTCTGCAATAAAGGAGTCCTTAAGTTGGAAGGAGACAGTGTCTTTAATTGCCAACATGACACCCCCTTTTTTGGCATCTGGTGTGCAGGCTAAAAAGACATGCGGGTAGTTCTTGTTTGTGCAAACAGGGGTTTTAAGTGTCTGGAAGTGAGTTTCTTGTATGAGGAGTACATCCGCCTTGTGTTTGCGGGCCTCCTTCCACATGGAGAACCTCTTAGCGGGATGGTTCAACTCGTTCTCCTTTTTTAATGATCAGAGATAGTGGGTACCCCCACCTGTATGTTGCTTCTGTAGCTCGCAGTAAGTCTAGCAGAGGTCTCAGTATCCGCCTCCTTCGCTTTGTCTGCCAACATATATCCGGGAACACTTGTACTTCATAATCTATATGTGGCAGTGCCCCCTTTGCCCATGATGCCCTCATTATATCTTCTTTTATTTTAAAAAAATGAACACGGCAGAGCACGTCCCTGGGGCTTCCCCGCTCCATATTCTGTACTGTTGGACTCCTATGGACTCGGTCCAGTTCTATGTATGACTCTGGGGGTTTTTATAGGTATAGATTGAGGATTGAGGTTACCACCTTCCTCAGGTCGGGTGTTTTAATCACCTCTGGGATCCCTTTGATACGTAAATTGTTTCTTCTATTTCTATTCTCAAAATCTTCGGCCTGCAATTGCAAATCTATCAACTTTTGATGCTGTATGATAAGCTTGGTTTCAAGTGTGTCTAGACGCTTGTTGGCTGTGGCCTGTGTGGTCTCGCATCTGGAGAGTCTACTGTCTATAGCTTCAAATTTGGCACATACCTCACTCAGTTCTTCTTTTACTGTGGCTTTTAAGTCGCCCATCCATGCTAGAATATCTTCTTTGGAGGGAAGTGCCTGTATAAGCTGCCTAATGTCGGGCTCCCTTTCACGCTCTTGTCCCCTCATAGTTAGGAGGCCCATCTCTCCTTCCAGTAGGATTGAGCTCTGGGGAGTAATTGGTAAACTTATATCCACCTCTTCCGTAAGCTCAACCTGTATGCTCCCATCCAGGCTAGTGGCCATACTGCTAGCCGGTGCCTCCTCCACAGGTGATTGTTTTAAGTTAGCTCGGGTGGGTCGTTGTGGGTGTACTATAGCGCCGGCGTCTCCTGATAACCCGGCGTCTTTCCTCGTAAGGAATCTAGTGATGTACGAGTGGGTCGGTGAACTATCCACTCTACCAGGTCCCCTTCTTCTCGGCATGGAGGCCACTCCCACCACCCTTAGCCCCTTAGCCCCTTATTTCACACTAAGACCGTTTCCTTATTTTGCCACTTCTGCTAGCCAATAGTGTGAAGAAAAAAAAAAAAAAGAGAAAGAAGAGAGCAAATAAGTAAATAGATGTCGGCTTAATGTTCAGAGACCAGCAATATTGGTTGTTCAGGTGCCTCCGCTTCCTGGTCTTCCCGAGAGGCTCTCCTCTATGGGGTAGTCTATGGAGGCTATATGAAAGCTGTATAGTCCACCTGGATAAATGTCTCTTTAATAGCTCCACTTGTTGTATTATAATGCACGGCACAGTTTATAATGTAGTTTATAGAGTTCCCAAACACTCATCTAATGCTATGGAGCTAGCATAGAGCACACACCCAACACATCCACTGTATAATAGTGTTTAGAGACCATACATTTTACCGCTGTAGTCCCATTGATTCCCAGGGAAAAAAGTCAACTGTAGCAGCCCACAGTACGGAAGCACAGCACAGATAGCCAGAGGTCCCCTCTCTTTTCTTTCTCTTTCCTTTCTCCTTCCCTTCTCCTTCTCCCTTATTTTCCTCCAAGGGTGAGATAGACAAAAAGGCACGGCCAGAAGGTGTTTGGTGAGGAGTATGTAGTTTCTCTGAGGGGGGAGTTTTTCCTAATATATACCACCATGTATGGCCTCACATATGACATCCCCAGCATTCATATACAGTTATACAACCCACCTCCATCACCGTATAGAAAAAAAGAAACTCCTTCAGCCACAGTAGTTTTTGAGGACATCAACAAAAATAGAAATTCGTTTACACCAATTTTCTTAGCGGCAGTTCCTAGCGGCAGCTACCTCCACAGCTACAACCACAGCACACGCAGTCACACGCCTTCTGGCGTCTTACCCCCTTCCCGTGTGTGCCTCAGACCGTCCTCCACCACCGCCTCAGTACACCGTAGTGTGTAGGAGTATGTAGGAATGTCACTCCTCCATCCTGTTCTGCCTGGTCTCCGTGGCTCTCCCCGTGGGGTAAGAGGTGGGAAAATATCGTGCCGGTTCTATCGCTGCGGTGCGGTGTTAACGCTGACGTCACCGCAAGTACCAGTTAGTGATACGGAGCGACCGGCTTCCTCCCGGTCTCAGCACTGCTGGTTGCCGCTCTCCTGGTCGCCGCTCTCCTCGGCAAGCCCCCGCCAACAAGCTCCGATCCTGCACTTCTACAGGCTGTGTCCTCCGAGCTCCTAGTCATGTGCAGCCGCTGCTTGCTCTCGCTCCTCACTCCCGCATACTCAGAGCACACATCCCCGGAAACGGAAGTCAGTCAGCGTGCAGATTCCCCATCATCCTCTTTGGGTTTTCTGACACTGCTTAGCTTGGATGGGGGATTTAGCCTGCTTAAGAATGTGGAATCTCTCTATCAGAGCCCTGGATAGCAGAGTAAACCCAATATGGATTTAATCCTTTCCAACTTTATCCAAAATTTAAAAGGAAAGTTTTGGCTGAACATAACGTTTAAATTTAAAATAAACCTGAAATGCTCAGATAGAGAATATAATACAAATTAAAAAAGGTGAAAATTAAAGTACTGTAGATCGAAAAACCAAAACCTTGTATCCTAATCCGATAGTACAGGACACAGGAATCAATTCTTAGACAGTTGGTTATATGCCGCTACCTTTAGGTTATTGGACATTGGTAAAAGCTTTGCTGGGAACCACCCCCCAGTGTACCACTCAGTTTTTCAACTGACACTTATATAAAGATCTGACTGCTTTTTACATTCTTACTTGCTGTTTTACTAGGAAGACTGGTTTTCCTACACTCTCACCACAATATTGCAGCACTCCCCTCAATCAGCTAAACTAGCTATCTTAACCCCTTGGTGCCGACAAAAATGCGGCCCCACTGCACTGGGCTTTTTGTCGTGGGGCCACATATATCGGAAATAAAATCCTCATACATTAATAACATGATTCCCAATCCTAATAGATGGAATAGACTAATATTTAAGACGGTATAAAATCAGTATGAAAATGTATATAAAAAGCTCAAAACCCCATAAATATATAAAAACCTAACAATACCTTTTATAATGGGACTTTAATGAATAAAAAATACTTAATAAAATACATAAACATAAATATGTGTAAAAATACCCGAACATTAAGCTGGGATTAGAACCTGGAACAGTACACTCAATGTATCCGGGACAATAAAAATAGGCATGTTCTATAAAAATACCTCAAGGGCTCTTTAAAGCCACATAAATCACTGTCAATCAAAATCAAAAGTGGCTGTAAACCTTTACTCATGCCCAGTGAAGTAACTGGCCTCAGGTGATACACAGAGATGAAACAAATCCCACTGGATATATTGTATCTGTTTATCTGCAGTCTTCTCTACAATCATTCAAAGTCCCGCATTTATAAAGCTTGTCTGAGCTGTCAGAAAAAGCGGCGGAGAACTGAAATTACACACTGCATAGCTCAGTGAGGAGAATTTTGAGAGTTGATTGGAGGGATGGGACACTCTCCCCTTCAAGCAGCACACATGAACAGAGCTGAGGCTGTCCATCAGCTGAAGATCCCTCCCCTGTCACCTTGTCCCTGAAGGCCAGCGCAAGAAGAAGCGGATCGGAGGAAGAAGAAAATGGAAGAAGATGGAAGAAGATGACGGAAGGAGAAGATGAAGAAACCGAAGGATTAAGAAAGAAGAAAGAAGATTTTAATAAAGGAATTGTCAAAGACCGTCTCCTGTCATTTTTAAAATTTTTGACACTTTTTTGGTGAAATGGTAGGGGTACTTTTGTACCCCCTTACCATTTCACACAGGGGGGGCCGGATCTGGGGGTCCCCTTGTTAAAGGGGGCTTCCAGATTCCGATAAGCCCGCAGACCCCCACAACCAATGGCCAGGGTTGTGGGGAAGAGGCCCTTGTCCTCATCAACATGGGGACAAGGTGCTTTGGGGGTCTTAGACCCCCAAAGCATCCTCCCAATGTTGAGGGCATGTGGCCTGGTACGGTTCAGGCGGAAGGGGGGCCGCTCTCGTCCCCCCCTCTTTTCCTGTGGCCTGCCAGGTTGCGTGCTCGGATAAGGGTCTGGTATGGATTTTGAGGGGGACCCCACGCCATTCTTTTGGGCTGGGATTCCCCTTAAAATCCATCCCAGACCTCAAGGGTCTGGTATGGATTTTGAGGGGGACCCTACGCCATTTTTTTTTTTTTTTTTGGCTGGGGTCCCCCTTAATATCCATCCCAGACCTGAAGGGCCTTGTTATTGAATTTGGGGGTACCCCCACACTTTTTTTTGTTTTTTATCAATGAATGACAGTTCTCTGTGTTACGGGAGCCATCAATTCATTAGCCGCGAGTGCTTTTAAATAGCTTTTTTCCTGCAAAAATTACACTTTTTGCAGGGACAGTTCTAAGCACAGGAAACCTGCCCCCCTTCACAGGCAACCTATAGACACCCCCCAGATGTGATACTGCAATGCTGTACTAACAGCACGCACACACAAATCCCCAGAAATAGAGCACATATCAGCAACACACTGACACGATGACACTGAAACACAATATGCGCGGCGGCCTCTTATACCCTGGGGCGTGTACTAAAGCCCCTGAGCTATAATTGGCTACAGGCATCCTGCCTGTAGCCAATTATGGCTCTCCTCGCTGCCGGCGCTGTGATTGGTCAAGCATGCGAGTTCACAGTGCATGCTTGGCCAATCATCAGCCAGCATTGCACTGCGACTGGCACAATGCATTGCGGGCCGCTCACAGCACACGAATTTGATGCGAGCGGCCCAAATAGTTCTGGGCTCGCCGAACGGGCGAACGCCCGATGTTCGATTCGAACATGGGTTTGAATCGAACACCGGGCCCATCCCTAATGGGAATGTTCAATCACCTGGTAGTGGCATATTATCCATGATCTAAGAATTAGAATATACAGGTATGTCAAAATTCGTATTTTCTGGATAAAGTGGAGTGGCATATAAATATGCCCTTGAGAATAGTGTCTGCATTTGCTAATTGTGAATTATTGGGCTCTCACTTTTTGGGCTGAATCATATATGTCTAGACTATGTTCCACAGAAGTGGACTTCACTTAATCTTTACTTGACAACAAAGCTGAAATTATTTGGAACCTGATTTAGAACTGTGCATATACAGAAGTCCCAACATTGTCAGCTATAATAGTTGTATACGGCTAACTGGAATTTTATAGGAAATGCCAGCATAAAAACATTTTAAAGAACTAGTCAAGGAAACAAACCAAAAACTAATTTGTGTGCATTGTACATTCTATAGCAGATTATTGTAAACGGAAATACACAGAAAACCACAAGAGACTGTTGGTGTTTATTATATAATCAGTATTATATTAATTAAATCCAATTCAAATGCATAAACCTTAGAGGCAGCAGTGTCTAGTATATAACATTAAATTAGATCTCAAGGGAGAGCTGAAAAACTAGATTCATATGGATCACACAGCTATATACTGTAAACTAAATACCTAAAGGTGAAAAAGAATAGCTTGAGTGGGTGGGTGTTGTCATCTCAGAATTGTCAAACCAAAGCTTAAATTAACTTACAGTAAGCACTGCTGTTTAACCCTTACAGCACTGCCATAAATACTATGGCATCATAGTTATAGGATGTAAACAATAAAAAATATGTAGCGCCACTATAAAAAGTGTACAAAGTGCAACTTATAACATAACACAACACTGCAAAAAATCAAACAGCATATTATCTTTGATTCATTTGCTTATCTATTTTTGCACATTGTTTTGTTTTATTTTAAGTTGCACTTTGTACACTTTTTATAGTGGCGCTACACATTTTTTTATGGGTTGTGTATACTTGTGACGTATGCATGTCACATGCTTGTGTACCCTTGTCGGTCCAAGTTTTCCCAGCAACTCTGTCCCACTCAGTCCCATCTCTCATTTCAATTACTTGTCACATGCCTTCTGAAAGATGCCGCTAGAAGATAATTATACATGCCCATTGGCCACTCTGTGTTTGCCAGTGCAAGGGGATTGTGGTCACATGACTGCATAAAGAAAGGTGATTTTAAGCTTTTGGCCATATCAGAAACGTTCAAATGTTTGTAAAGGGTCACTTTTTTTCAAAATAGCAAACATTTCATGCTTACGTGCTCTTTGCAAACAGTGCCCACCAGTGCTGCCTATCAGTGCCCACCAGTGCTGCCAAGCAGTGCCCACCAGTACTGCCTATCAGTGCCCACCAGTGCTGCCAATTAGTGCCAACCAGTGCTGCCAATCAGTGTCCATTAGTGCCTCCTCATCAGTGTCACATAATAGTGCTGCCTATCAGTGCCGCCTACCAGTACCCATCAGTGCAGCCTATCAATGCTTATCAGTGCCACCTATCAGTGCCCATCAGTTACGCCTTTCAGTGCCCATCAGTGCCGCTTATCAGTGCCCATCAGTGCCACCTATCAGTGCCCATCAGTGTAGCCTCATCAGTGCCTCCTCATCAGTGGCCACTAGTACCGCCTCATCAGTGCAGCCTATCAGTGTCCATAAATGCCACCTCATCAGTGTCCATCAGTGCAGACTATTAGTGCCCAACAGTGCAGCCTCATCAGCGCACATTAATGAAGGAGAAAATTTACCTTGTCTCAAAATTTTATAACAAAATATGAAAAGCTTTTTTTATGTCTATTTTTGTTTACTTTGCAAAAAATAAAAAACCCAGTGGTGATTAAATACCACCAAAAGAAATCTCTATTTGCTTGAAATTTTTTTTTAATTTGGGTGCAATGTTGCATAACTGTGCAATTGTCATTCAAAGTGTGACAGCGCTAAAAGCTGAAAATTAGTCTGGGCAGGAAGGGGGTAAAAGGGCTCAGTAGGCCAGTGGTTAATGATTGCTTAGGGTTGTGGTGGCCCATTCAAGGCATTGAGGCTTTACCACCTTTTTTTTGCATTATCTTCCCAACAGGTCTCATATGGCAAAAAAAAAAAAACTGAATGGGATTTCAACCTTTGCTTTCCCATCAATTAACAAAAAGTTTTGGATATAGATACGCTATAAACCAACAATTATTTATCAGGATATTTCTAGGACTGTTGCTTGATAGATATGTTTTGCACTTTTTTCAATGTTGATTACTGGCCATATTGTCTAATCTGCCATTCTTGGTCACATTTAAAAGCTGTTCACATTTAATGGTAATACATGTTTATGGTCTAGAGCCCTACGGACGATATGAGTAACGATGACATACAGGAATAACACAAACTTACCAACATGAAATAGACCCGAAAGCGTGCCTTGGTCTACCGTATGGTACACCAAAATAAGGGGGCATACCCTAGATAAGGAATGATAAAAGTAGTTATGGAATAATGTGAAATGAGTTTTCAGTCTGGGGTAAGAATACTTGGAAGAAGCTTTTAAAAGGGGAGGGTGGGTGGGTGTCTCGCACAGGAAACCGACAAAGACCGGCGGCCTTTGGGCTGCTTAAATACCCTCCGGGCTCCTCCCATAACTTCAGGCCGGTACCCGGCCTTCCAATTTATGGTCTAGAGCCCTACGGACGATATGAGTAACAATGACATACAGGAATAACACAAACTTACCAACATGAAATAGACCCGAAAGCGTGCCTTGGTCTACCGTATGGTACACCAAAATAAGGGGGCAAAAACTTTCAGGTAGGGAATAATTATTTATTAAAGGTAAATGTCCCTGAGTAAGTCGGGCAAAGGCCTGAGCCATCTCCAGCTGTGGGTCAGGTATGTAGCGGGAGAAGCAGGCCGACTTCCACCGACCTAGTTTCTTGATCACATGGTCCGGAACCCCCTGTCTTGAGGCCGTCGTGGCCGCCCCTATTCGGAAGGAATGACCGGGGTATTGGCTGGGGTCCAAATGTAGATTGCCGAGAAGGACCCGGATATGTTCCCCGAATTGTGACGAGTTGGGAGGCTTAACTGGGAAGGGTCACAGCGGACTGGAACCTGGGTGGTCGGGCAGCAATGCCATCAACCGGTTTAACACGGTAACTGGGCACTAGTTATTGTGGGTCCTGTACAGGTGTATACCTGCTCCGGAACCTCGCTGCTGAGTTTTAGCCATCGCCAAGTGAAGAACATAGTGATCCTGGTGACGGAAGAGGTTACTTTATGCAAGACTGGACCAGCTGGGTGGCTGCGAGTGAACACGCTGGGCCACAGAAACCCATAAACGCCACGTGAATCGTAGCCTGCAGGACGGTGCTGAGGAGGAGACCAGAAGGGGACCTATCCAAGATGTCCGACATCCCCTTAAAGGTCTCCCCAGTGATCGGCAGCCGCTTGGCTGACTGGCGGCTTGCGTTTCTGAACTCCGCGCAGTAGCCCTTACTGTGTGGCAGGAGAACACCGCAGGCCTCGCAGGGTCTTGAAGAAACAAGTAGTGCTGCACCCCGGCTACATATACATACTGGCGTATCGTGTTGTGTGACCGTGCCAGGTGAGAATGGTCATGAGCGATAAACGCCAGAACCTGCTTGACGCTGGAAGGTTCACGTTGGCGTTGGGGCAGGAACTTATTAAATGCCCTCTAGGCCGTGCGGTAGGCCCGACGAGTGTTGCGGGCAAGCGAAGAGTTGATGATGTCAGTAGCTGACCGTAAATGTGGGGCTAGACCAATGGTGACCCCATAGGTGAGCGGCTGCTATGATGGAGTACAGCTCAAAGAGGGCTGACGTGATAGTGAAGCCTGATGTGGCTAGTGCCTGTGGAGGCCAGGGGGCGGCGAACCACAAATGGCCAAAAAATGGCGGCACATCCTGGGGATGCCGCCGTATCGGTCACCACCTGTGGTGACAGCGAGGACACTACTGGGATGAAGAGGGACACACCGTCCCAATTGCTGAGAAAGTCTTCCCATATGGCCCGATCTGCCCTGGCTGCCGTACCCAGCCTGATGACCTGGTCTGGGTCCCGAGTGTAGGACAGGAAGACCAGCAGCCGGGACACCAAGGAGCGGTCCTGGGGGATGATCCTCATAGCAAAACTCAACATCCCGAGGAGAGACTGAAGTTGCTTCTGAGTACATCCCCTCACCCGGGTGAATTCTCGTAGAACCGTCCTGATACGGTCCAACTTGTCTGCGGGAAGGCTGGCCTGCATGGCTAGCGTGTCAAGGTCGACGCCCAAGAACGTGATCTTGTGCGCCGGGCCGTCAACCCTGTGTTCCGCTATGGGGACGTTCAGATCGTTGAAAACAGTCCTCAACTTTCCCAGGTCCCCTGGTGGAGCCCCGGGTGGTTCTATCAGAAGGAAGTTGTCCAAATAATGGATGACCTCGTGGCACTGTGCCTCGTGGAGAAGGATCCGCGCCAGGGTCTCTGCGAACTTTATCGAACGACCAAGGACTACTCTTAGACCCGAAGGTCAACTTGGTTGCGACATAATACCGCTCCCTCCACTTGATGCCGTGCCAGCACCACCAGGAGGGATGTATGGCAGCAGCTTAAGGCGTCAGATATGTCCGTCTTCGAAAGCCAAGTCCCCATCCCAGCCCTGAGTATGGCCTGGACAGCCACATTAACCGAAGCGTACTTCAGTGAGAACTCCTCAGAAGAAATGAGTGAGTTGAGACTGGGGACGACGGAAGAATGAGGCGCTGACCGATCGTGCACCAGACATATTTTTTTTATTTTTTTATGAAATTTTTTTCCTGTACAGCCTGATAGGGCTGACCCTCCGGACACCAAAGGGGGACTGACTGAACGGGCTTGTCATAAAGTCCCGATCCAACTCCGTGCGGAGAAGGACGTCGATAGCTGGCTCATCCGTAGCTGCTGACCGCAAGTTCCGACATTCATGGGTGGTGTGGGGCAGGGTGATGAGCCCGGTATGAAACCCATCGGTGAAACCTCGGATAAGGTAGCTGGCGAGTGACGGAGTGGGGTGTGAGGTCAGGTAGACACCAAGCCAACGGACATTGACCCGGCTTAGTCAGGTTCCTTCTGTTTGACCTCACACAGGACCCTGGGGTGCGCCCTCTGGCATAGGGTGCGGACGTGCAACAGCCGACACTGGCTAAAATTGCAGGAGCCGTAGTTGAAGTTGTAGCAAATGGCGGCTCCCCCAACCATCCGCACCGGACGTCCCAATTTGTCCACCTTCTGCCCTTGCGCCGGGGCCTGCTGAGCATGACTCGTGCTGGCAGAGGCCGTGCTAGCTGTCGGGTGGACAGAGACTATGTTGGCACACCAGACCGCGGTGTGGGATGCTGACTGACAGACAGCACACAGTGGGGACCATAGACCCGCGAAGTGGCGGCAGAACAACTCGGTGTCCACTACACTCCAGTCCGTTGTCAAATGGAACTGCCAGAACCTGGCCGCGGCTTTGGCCGAGAGGACCGATGATAATCGTAGAACGCTGAACCACCGTATTTGTGGCCCAGGTCTACGATTAGATGGAGGTAGAGGTCCAGTGCCTCTCGCCTGCCAGGGGAGGCTGAGCACAGCACGTCCCAGAACATACCGAAAGCGAGCGTGAACTCAGGCACCGTGAGCTTTCTGTTGAGCCTCGGATCCTTAGCCTTCAAAACCACCGAGACGTCCGCCCAGGTGTAGGCCTTGTTCTCGGCCAAGTCATGGACCGAGATCATGAGTGAGGCCAGGTTAACGTCTCTGCCCTCTAAAATGTCCTTCCTTACGCTGGGTGGCACCGGGTGGGAAAGATGAACGGTAGTTGTGGCCAACTCGCCACCTGCGGCCGGTGCACTGATGGCTGGGACCACATCAGGGTCCGGAACCATGGTGGCCGGGCTGGTCTCCAGGCGTGTCACCCTGTCCTGGCCCTCGATGATCGAGGAAGACAGGGAAGATACGAGGGCGTGTAGCTGAGCGACGGCGGTTGAAATGGATTCCAGGGACGCCTGCTGGCTGCTGGAACCTGCTGCGGCTGGTGGTGGGAAGAGGAGCCTGAATAGCTCCGCCTTCCTGGCCGCGGATGAGAAGGGTACCCCTCTGCGCCTCAACTCGGCGGACAGCCTGGGAATTGTCCACGCCCTGAGGGACTGGGCACTGCCAGCCTCGGAGGCTGACGCTGGAGATAGCGGGGTGGCGAGGTCACCGCTGCCGACTGACGACATGGCAGCTGCCAAGACCCATTGCTCGGTTGACTGGTCACGTGTCGGCAGGCTGGGCCTATAAAGAGGTGACAAGAAATGAGTTTGGACGTGTAACCTATGGTATACGTACCTGACGTGAAAAACGTGCGGTTTTTTTTTTTACATTTTTTTTTTTTTTCACCTGCTGGAACCCTGATCGAGCTGGTGCAGGTGGACCTACTGAATCCGACTGACCTGAGAGAGTGTGAGAGAAAGTACCTATTTAAGAGCCTGAAACTGCTGCCGTCTTGAGCGACGGTACCCAAATGTAGACGTTAACAACAGGCGATAGTGATTTAAGTCGACTGGCGTGACAGCTGTGGAATTAAATGACAGACAACAACACAAATAAATGAAATGACATGTTGCCTTGACTGAAATGAACTTCCCGTGACAGAGGCCAGGCCCGGACGTACCGTATGGGGGTGACTGTGGGCCGGACTCTGGAGCACGTACAGAAATGAGACAACCGTGAAATGAGGCCAATTGCCTGGGTACGCTGGGGCCGAACTGTGGCATACTGGATGCCACCGGGTTCGACTCAAAGTGCTACTGCATGAGGTGAAACGCTAGCACTCGTATGACAGCGACCTTGATCATCACGCCGCTGTCTAGTGACTGAGCTTTTTTTTTTTTTTTTTTTTTGAGCATGTACTGAAATGCGGCCGGCCTAGGGCACGCCGGCGCGAATTCGTACAGGGAAGTGACTAAATTAACGCCGGGGCGTGGTACAGTGACACAGAAATGATATAACATGACAAGGAAAAGAATCAAAGTTGACCGAAAACCTGCGATGCGATTCCGTCCCTGGCACATGTATTGAAATGAGGCCGGCCTAGGGCACGCTGACACGAATTAGTGCGGGGAAGTGACTGCGGGGAATGCGACCGGATTCAGACCGATACGTGGCCAATGACCGAAATCATGCCAAAGACTAGACTCGAGCCCGCATCCATACGAGCGGTGGGCCAATCTCTGAAACATGTATGGCAATGCGGCCGTAACCTGGGTACCCCGAGACAAATCCGTGCCTGAGTGCGACATTAATAAGAATCTGAGTGCGGCCAGGATCGAAATGATGGCATGAATGCATTGTTTAACCACTTCAGCCCCGGACCAATTGGCAGCCAAAGGACCAGGCCCCTTTTTGCGATTCGGCACTGCGTTGTTTTAACTGACAATTGTGCGGTCGTGCGACGTGGCTCCCAAACAAAATTGGCGTCCTTTTTTTCCCACAAATAGAGCTTTCTTTTGGTGGTATTTGATCGCCCCTGCGGTTTTTATTTTTTGCGCTATAAACAAAAATAGAGCGACAATTTTGAAAAAAATTAAATATTTTTTACTTTTTGCTATAATAAATATCCCCAAAAAATATATAAAAAAAATTTTTTTTCCTCAGTTTTGGCCCATATGTATTCTTCTACATATTTTTGGTAAAAAAAAACGCAATTAGTGATTATTGATTGGTTTGCGCAAAAGTTATAGCGTTTACAAAATAGGGGATAGTTGTATAGCATTTTTATTAATATTTTTTTTTTACTAGTAATGGCGGCGATCAGCGATTTTTATTGTGACTGCGACATTATGGCGGACACATCGGACATTTTTGACACATTTTTGGGACATTTGTCATTTATACAGCAATCAATGCTATTTAAATAGCACTGATTCCTATGTAAATGACAGTTGTAGTGAAGGGGTTAACCACTAGGGGGCGGGGAGGAGTCAGTGTGACGTGTTGTGTTTATTTTACTGTAGGGGGGCGTGGCTGTACGTGTGACGTCATTGATCGGCGTTCCCGATGACAGGGAACCGCCGATCACTGACAGTCAGTGTAGGAAGCGCGGGGAGAGGTTTGTTTACACAAACCTCTCCCCGTTCTTCAGCTCCGTAACCCGATCGTGGGACACCAGCGGCGATCGGGTCCGCTGGTCCCGCGGCCGGGGTCACGGAGCTCCCAACTGGGTCGCGAGCGCGCCGCTAGCGGCGCGCGTGCGACCCACAGGCAGGCACATGCACGATCACGTACAGGTACGTGATTTTGCCTGCCCGTGCCATTTTGCCGACGTATATCGTCGTTAGGCGGTCGGGAAGCGGTTAAATGATGCGAAATGACTTAGCATGACCGAATGGCCCGATACGTTAGCCATGTTGAAATGACGAAATGATTGCCATGCTAATACATGAAATGTTTCGACACGGTTGAAGTGATTCGTACAATTAACATGCCAACAGCGATTCGGAATGCAAACAGCGATTCGGCACGCTTGCTGGCATAACCGATTTGAACGATATGACAGGACATGAATGATGCGTGAGAGTGCGAATGGCACCCGTGCGTGAGCCATGTTTGAACGATTCAAAGACTGCGTAATCCGACCGCGTAAGGGGAACCCTTGAGTGCCGGATGCGGCATTGGTCTGAGTGTCATGGCGGGCGGCCCTGAATGTGCGTGCCGCTAGGTGGCTCCCGATCGTGTACAACCAAAAACGTGCGTGTAACTGTTTTAGTGTTTCGAGACAAGCGGTGCGTGGTTCGTGAGCTACGCAGACCACAGATTAGTGACATGATAAGCAGTGCATGGGAACGTAAAACATGGGAGCCGAAGCCCTACCTGCGACAGCCGAACCAGACTCTCTGTACGGAACTGCGACTCGGTGACATGAGTGCGACACGAAGGGACAACACGACTTACGAACCCGGAACGCGGGACTGCAACAACACAAGGAGACGGATAGACGAAAACGGAGCTCACGAACCGGCACCAACAGCGCTTGTCTCGAACGAGTCGGTCCTAGATGTCTGACGTAACAGATGTCTCGCACAGGAAACCGACAAAGACCGGCGGCCTTTGGGCTGCTTAAATACCCTCCGGGCTCCTCCCATAACTTCAGGCCGGTACCCGGCCTTCCAATTTATCATACAGAATTGTAGGATTAAAAGCATATTGGTAGATTACATTTTTAGTGTGAAAAAATTAACAATGCTGGAATATCAGTATGTTTTTTTCAGTTTGAGGTGCTTTAAAATCGAGAGTTAGGTGTTAACGTTAAGATTACATTTACATTTTGGGCTAAGGTTAGGGGTAATGGTTAGGCAGGGGTTTAAAGGAAAACTATAGTGATTTGGGTTCAAAGTGGTTCTATTTCTGGAAATTTAAGTTAACTTTATTAAAGTTTTTTTTTTTGTTTTAAGTTCATAATTTTTTAAACTGGTTAATTCATTTTTTTAAAAGCGTTATTAAATTCAAAAACATAAATGTAATATATTACAGTTTACCAATCCTGAAATGTGGTGGTTGCATTAGTTTTCTTTTTTTAGGCTTTTCTCCTTTTATTTTCACCTGGTGATCCATCCTGTACCACACGCTGTCGGAAATTGGTCGAAAATTGGTCGGAAATGGTCGGAAATTTCCGACCACAAAATCCGTCCTTTTTTTTCCGACGGATTTTGTCCGAAACTGGTGTTGCATACACACGGTCGGACAAAGTTGTCGGAAAATCTGATCGTGGTGACTAGTGATGAGCCGAACACCCCCGGGTTCGGTTCGCACCAGAACCCGCGAAGGGACCTAAAGTCTGTGTAAATTTAAGAACCCTATTAGTTATAATGGACGTGAACGTTCAAAATCAAAAGTGCTCATTTTAAAGGCTAATATGCGTGTTATTGTCATAAAAAGTGTTTGGGGACCTGGGTCCTGCCCCAGGGGACATGTATCGATGCAAATTTTTTTTTTAAAAAGGCCAGTTTTTTCAGGAGCAGTGATTTTAATAATGCTTAAAGTGAAACAATAAAAGTGTAATATTCCTTTAAATTTCGTACCTGGGGGGTGTCTATAGTATGCCTGTGAAGGGGCGCATGTTTCCCGTGCTTAGAACTGTCCCTGCACAAAGTGTCATTTTTGCAGGAAAAAAAGCTATTTAAAATCACTTGCGGCTAATGAATTGTCGGCTCCCGTAACACAGAGAACAGTCATTCATTGAAAGTCATTGATCATAAAAAAAAAAAAAAAAAGCGTGGGGGTCCCCCCAAATTCAATTACCGGGCCCTTCAGGTCTGCTGTGGATATTAAGGGGAACCCCGGCCAAAAAAAATGGCGTGGGGTCCCCCTCAAAATCCATACCAGACCCTTGAGGTCTGGGATGGATTTTAAGGGGAACCCCGGCCAAAAAAAAAATAAATGGCGTGGGGTCCCCCTCAAAATCCATACCAGACCCTTATCCGAGCACGCAACCTGGCAGGCCGCAGGAAAAGAGGGGGGACGAGAGCGGCCCCCCTCCCTCCTGAACCGTACCAGGCCACATGACCTCAACATTGGGAGGGTGCTTTGGGGTCCCCCCCCAAAGCACCTTGTCCCCATATTGATGAGGACAAGGGCCTCGTCCCCACAACCCTGGCCATTGGTTGTGGGGGTCTGCGGGCGGGGGGCTTATCAGAATCTGGAAGCCCCCTTTGACAAGGGGACCCCCAGATCCCGCCCCCCCCTGTGTGAAATGGTAAGGGGGTACAGAAGTACCCCTACCATTTCACCAAAAAAGTGTCAAAAATTGTAAAAATGACAGGAGACGGTCTTTGACAATTCCTTTATTAAAATCTTCTTTCTTCTGGTCTTCCTTTATTCATCCTTCGGTTTCTTCATCTTCTCATTCCGGCATCTTCTTCCATCTTCTTCTTCCATAATCTTCTTCCTCCGATCCGCTTCTTCTTGCTCTGGTCTTCTCGTCCAGCATCTTCTTCCATGGCGTCGGTGTCCCTTCTGGGCCTCTCCGCGCAATGGGAGGCTCCCGCTGTGTGAGGCTTCGCTGCGTCTGACAGGTCTTTTATAACGGAGGGCGGGGTCACCAGGAGACCAGAGCAAGAAGAAGCGTATCAGAGGAAGAAGATGATGGAAGAAGAAGATGGAAGAAGATGCCGGAAGGAGAAGATGAAGAAACCGAAGGATGAAGAAAGGAAGAAGGAAGACCAGAAGAAAGAAGATTTTAATAAAGGAATTGTCAAAGACCGTCTCCTGTCATTTTTACAATTTTTGACACTTTTTTGGTGAAATGGTAGGTACCCCCTTGCCATTTCACACAGGGGGGGGGGCGGGATCTGGGGGTCCCCTTGTTAAGGGGGCTTCCAGATTCCGATAAGCTCCCCGCCCGCAGACCCCCACAACCAATGGCCAGGGTTGTGGGGAAGAGGCCCTTGTCCTCATCAACATGGGGACAAGGTGCTTTGGGGGGCCTGCGGCCAGCCAGGTTGCGTGCTCGGATAAGGGTCTGGTATGGATTTTGAGGGGGACCCCACGACATTTTTTTTTTTGCCGGGGTTCCCATTAAAATCCATCCCAGACCTCAAGGGTCTGGTATGGATTTTGAGGGGGACCCCACGCTTTTTTTTTTTTGGCCGGGGTTCCCCTTAACCGCTTCCCGACCGCCTCACGCAGATATACTGCGGCAGAATGGCACGGGCAGGCAAATTCCCGTATATAAATGTGATTTTGCATTTGCCTGCCTGTGGGTCGCGCGCGTGCCGCCAGCAGCGCGCTCGCGACCCGGTCGGGAGCTCCGTGACCCCGGCCGCGGGGTCCAGCGGACCCGATCATCGCTGGTGTCCCGCGATCGGGTCACGGAGCTGAAGAACGGGGAGAGGTATGTGTAAACAAACCTCTCCCCGCGCTTCCTACTCTGCCTGTCATGGATTGGCTGTTCCCGGTCATCGGGAAAGCCGATCAATGACGTCAGACGTCAGCCCCGCCCCTAATGTAAAAAAAACACACACACGTCACAGCCCATAACCCCTCCCCTCCCCCTAGTGGTTAACTCTTTCACTACAACTGTCATTTATACAGGAATCAATGCATTTAAATAGCATTGATTGCTGTATAAATGACAATGGTCCTAAAAATGTGTCAAAAATATCCGATGTGTCCGCCATAATGTCGCAGTCACAATAAAAATCGCTGATCGCCGCCATTACTAGTAAAAAAAAAAATATTAATAAAAATGCTATAAAACTATCCCCTATTTTGTAAACGCTATAACTTTTGCGCAAACCAATCAATAATCGCTAATTGTGATTTTTTTTTACCAAAAATATGTAGAAGAATGCGTATCGGCCTAAACTGAGGAAATAAAATGTTTTTTTATATATTTTTTGGGGATATTTATTATAGCAAAAAGCAAAAAATATTGCATTGTTTTCAAAATTGTTGCTTTATTTTTGTTTATAGCGCAAAAAATAAAAACCGCAGGGGCGATCAAATACCACCAAAAGAAAGCTCTATTTGTGGGAAAAAAAGGACGCAAATTTTGTTTTGGAGCCACGTCGCACGATCGCGCAATTGTCAGTTAAAGCGACCCAGTGCCGAATCGCAAAAAGGGGCCTGGTCCTTTGGCTGCCAATTGGTCCGGGGCTGAAGTGGTTAATATGCATAGCAGACCTGAAGGGCCTGGTAATTGAATTTGGAGGGACCCCCACACTTTTTTTTTTTTTATCAATGACTTTTTTTTATCAATGACTTCTTTTTTATCAATGACTTTCAATGAATGACTGTTCTCTGTGTTATGGGAGCCGTCAATTCATTAGCCGCAAGAGATTTCAAATAGCTTTTTTTTCCTGCAAAAATGACACTTTGTGCAGGGACAGTTCTAAGCACGGGAAACATGCGCCCTTTCACAGGCATACTATAGACACCCCCAGATGTGATACTGCAATGCTGTTCTAACAGCACGCACACACTTATCCCCAGAATCACAGCAGATAATGTCAGCAGTCAGCACACTGACACTGGAACACAATATACGAGGCCGCCTGCGCGGCGGCCTTTTATAATGTGGGGCGTGTACTAAACCCCCTGAGCTATAATTGGCCACAGGCATCCTGCCTGTGGCCAATTATTGCTCTCCTCACCGCTGGCTCTATGATTGGCCAAGCATGCGGGTCACAGTGCATGCTTGGCCAATCATCAGCCAGCAATGCAGTGCATTGCGTGCCGCTCGCATCACACGAATTTGATGCGAGCGGCCCAAATAGTTCTGGGCTCGCCGAGCGGGCGAACGCCCGATGTTCGATTCGAACATGGGTTTAAATCGAACACCGGGCCCATCCCTAGTGGTGATGTTCGATGCGTACGACGGAATTACGTAGAGGCTAGTAGCCAATAGCTTTGATCTCGTAATTTAATCTGAGCATGTGTGGCAATTTGTCCGTCGGAATTCTCGACACACGATCGGAAAAAGTCTGATTGGATATTGTTGTCGGAAAATTCCGATGGAAAAAGTCCGCTAGAGCCCACACACGATCGATTTTCTGACAACATAATCCGATCTGACTTTGTGTGTTTCCACCCTGGATGGAGGAGCAACAAGGACACCTTTGGATAGCAGCATTGCAAATCTGGGGAGAGGAGAGTGTCAAATGTACTAGCAGATTTTGATGGACTCCACTAACAAATTAAAGCTAGACGCCAGCTGGACCTATTTTTTTTTTTTACTTTGGGAGCGGGGGCTACAGATTTTACATAAATGAAATATGTGAACCATTGTAAGAATCCATGTCAGAGATAAATGAAATAAAAGAAAAAATTCAATGAAAAAAGAAAACGAATGAAGCCACCACATCTATAAATTGGTAAGCTGCAATATATAGAATTTTTGTTTTTAGGTTTAATACTGCTTTAACCACTTCAGCCCCGGGCCTCTTTTTTACACTTGTTTTTTAGAAGTTAAAATCATTTAGTTTTTTTTTTTTGCTAGAAAATTACTTAGAACCCCCAAACACTATATATTTTTTTTTCTAACAAGCTAGAGAATAAAATGTCGGTCGTTGCAATACTTTCTGTCACACCGTATTTACGCAGCGGTCTTACAACTCTTTTTGGAAAAAATACACTTTTTTTTATTAAAATATAAGACAACAGTAAAGTTAGCCCAATTTTTTTTATATTGTGAAAGATATTGTTATGCCGAGTAAATTCATACCCAACATGTCATGCTTCAAATTTGTGCCCGCTCGAGGAATGGCGACAAACTTTTACCCTTAAAAATCTTCATAGGCAATGTTTAAAAATGTCTACAGGTTACCAGTTTTAAGTTACAGAGGAGATCTAGGGCGGAAATTATTGCTCCCACTCTAACAATCGCGGCAATACATCACATGTGTGGTTTGAACACCGTTTTCATATGCGGACGCTACTCACGTATGCGTTCATTTCTGCACGCGAGCTCGGTGGGATGGGATGCTTTAAAAAAATATATATATTTTTTTCTTATTTATTTTACTTTTCATTTTTTATTTTGACACTGTTTTTAAAAAAAAAAAAAAAAATGTTGGGTCACTTTTATTCCTATTACAAGGAATGTAAACATCCTTGTAATAGAAAAAAAAGCATGGCAGGACCTCTTAAATATGAGACCTGGGGTCAAAAAGAGCTCAGATCTTATATTTACACATGTAAATAAAAAAAGTCACTTGAAAAAAATTAAATAAAACTTTTCTCCAAGGGATGTTTGACGTTGCTTCCGCCCTCCCATGCCATGGTGCCTGCCAAGCAGGGGCCATCTTCCCCTCAGTCGGCAGCAAGGCATCCACGGGAGAAGACACAATCGTCTCCACTGCACGGTGGGCACCTCTCCCGCCGCGCTAAAAATGATCTTGTGGCAAATCTGTCGCGGAGACCACTTTTACCTCAAAGCGAAACGCACAGCGTTCCCGAAAATAACGGGGTTATAGCAGCTAGCTGCTGTCATAACCCCAGTATTTAGCATCAAAGTACTGATGTACGGGTACGTCGTTTTGCGTGAAGTGGTTAAAGCATAATTCAATTTGAAATTTGAGAAAATCTCACTACATATTTGTTATTTGTTACCATTCACACAGCAAGAATAGTTAAAAAAATAAACGTACCTTTTAGATGTTTCTCAGGAGAAGGCGTCATAGCTGACTGCAAGGTTTTTTGATCAGTGTCAGGGTATGTCTATCCTATGTCTGCCCTCATTAACATACCATATTAACAAGAAGCCCAGCCTCTACACCTTAAACCTTTGTTAGTACCTTTGTTTGAGGCTGGGTTCACACTATTGCGAATTTGATGCAGGTTTCCCACACAGCAGGAGAATGTGACCGTCTCTCTATGGAGCCGGTTGACACTTCTCCGCAATGGCTTTGGTGCAAATTGCACAAGAGTCCTGTGTGTCCTGTGTGTCTTTTGGTCCGTTTCAGGTCCAAATTCAGCCGGGCTGAAATCGGACCTGAAACGGTGAATGGAGACACACCGGACTCCTGCTGTGAGCTACTGCATTCTCTAGTGTGAACCCAGCCTAAATTTAGTTACAATCGATAATAAATATCTGCCTTCACAGTACAGATAGGGTTAATTATGGAAAACACAGCTGCCAAGCCCCCTCATAAACAAAAAGAACTATGTAGGATTTTCCTTGCTGTAGGGTCCAAAATACAGCATTTAAAAATTAAGTAATGCTATGTAAATGGGAAAAAGTAGCAAATTGGTCGTTGGCTGCAAAAGTGGAAATACACTTTAATTTTCTACTTTCCACACTGGTTTTGTTATTATCTTTTACTGTTTGTATGAAAAATGTATTTAACAAATAAACATTTTACACTGGTATCTTCTGTGACATCAGCTGACGACGGGCTTTAAGGCCCCTTTCACACTTATACAACTTGTCCCACGATTTGGGACTGCAAAGTAGCATGACAAGTCGTTCCCCATGATTTCCAATGACAGCCATTCATATTAGTACGACTTCAAGTCATTCCGACTTCAAAGTAGTCCCTGCACTACTTTGGTCCGATTTTGATGCCACTTACACAGGCATTCCTTGAAATCGCGGTAAAATCGCAGCAAAATCGCGGCAAAAATCGCGGCCGCGAATTGCGGTAAAATCGCGCGGCTTTGAAGTCGCACAAGTGTGAAAGGGGCCTTACTCTTTTCCTTTTTTAAGTGATCACGTGATCTCTGTTCTGCATATGAGACTTAGCGAGCTGGGAGTGGAGAAACAGCAGAAAACTGATCTTCCCAGTTAATGGTTGTGCAGGGGGTGTGCCAGCACAAGCCTAATCATTGGGGGACCGTGTTGAGATGGATGTGCTCTCATGCCTAGCGTGGTCCATTTGAAACTGGAAAAGAGGGGGTTTCCCAGGATCTTCAGCTATATCACACTATTTTAACACAAATACATGGCAGACACATATCTTTAATGAAAAGAAAACATAATATTGAATTACATTGTATCAGAAGAGGAGAGGCACGCAGTTATACAGAGACACAGGCACAGCTGAGGATAACAACACTGAATGTAGTGTACCACGCTGTTATCTTCAGCTGTTCCTATGCCTCTGTAACTGCATGTCGTTCATCTTCTGATACAATGTAAGTGGATACTATCTTTTGTTTTTCATTAAAGTTGCAAGACTCTGACATTTCCTTGCTCCCTTGTCTTTCTTTCATGTTGTTGATCTGTCTGGATTCTCCCTGATACTGGTTGCAAGGTGCTACGGGTGGTGTTAACCCTTTAGTTGCCAAAAGATCTTTATTCTTGTTTGGTCCATAATGTACATGGTTGGATTCTTCAGCTGTGTGGTTAATAAAAACCTACACACGGACCAATGACTCCTCTAGACGACAACCCAGAATTTCGACCAGACCTAACCGTACGCAATCCAACGATAGACCCACTTAGACCTCTACCCAGAGCACAACAATTCTTCCACAACGATGGATCTCTAAATTCCCAGAATACCACATTCCTTTCTATAAATATCTACAAATCCGTCACTTCTTTCTAAACTCTAAACCCAACACACTCTGGCATCGGCAGATCACACCTATTGAATTAATTTGCAACAGCGAAGAACCCCAATGACACTTAATCTCATCTGTGTATGCGCTCCTCTTCTCGACACACAAAGAAGACAAAATGGTCCGACAGTGGGAATCAGACCTAAATTTAGACCTAACCACTGAAGATTGGGGGCACATATACAGTCATATAGATTTGTCAGTAGGCTATAGTGTGCATAAACACTGGCCAATACCCCTGAGGGATGCTTGGGGTGAAGATAGACACTTGAAAAGTATATGCTTTTGATAAAAAATAAAAGATTAATTTAAATTGAAAAATAACCACCATTGTACAGATATATAGTATATGCTTTTGATAAAGTAAAGGATTTATTTAAAGAAAAATTGTACAGATATATAAATGCTGAATAGAATTCAGTATGTTTACATACAAAAATGGGTAGGCTTATATAGTTTTTAACATGTCAACAGCATAAACATACAAAAAACGTTGTGACAATTATAAGAACTTGCTTGATACATATATGATAAGGATGATGCCAACATGTTTCGGACTTTGGTCCTTTGTCAAGGCAACTAGATATCCTTTTGATTCACATCTAAATGTGTGTAAGAATCATAGGGTTAGTACATGTAAGTTGAGGCATATAATACAGTTATTTTGACCATTGCTATATACAACCAATGCAGTACATAAAAGTTTTGTGTGAAAAATAGACAGGTACTCACATGTAATGCCAATAGTCATATTTGCCACAATGGGAGCCACTGAACGTGGTATGGAGAAGTACATAGGTGAATGTTTGTAAAAACACAGGAGAGGTAGCCACTAAAAGTGGAAAGCTTGCTGGGATGACCTCAGAAGGTTACAAGGTCCAGTACAGGGCTTGGGCAAAGGCCCAGGTCTTGTAGCAGGCAAAATTGAGCCAGGCAGTGTATGGCTGTAAAGATAGAGTATAGGCATGAGAATAGTGAGGGTAATTGTAATGGAGATGCATATGCAGCCCTATAAGCAGAACGCTGTTGTTACCTGGATAAGAATCGCTTGGAATGAGGGATCAGTCAGCTCTGGATCACCAGCAGCATGTACTGAGGCCATCTAATGTGTAGGTTTATAAGTACTGGTCTAATGGCAATCAGCTGGGTGAGAGTATGGGTATTAAGCTGAAAGATGAGCTGATTGGCTGTTTGTCTGTGAGAAAGGCGCCTGAAGCGCCATGGGTGTATCTCCATTAGGACCTCTGACGGGGCGGCGCCGGGCGTGAGCGCGTCATGACGGCGGGGTCACGTCCGGCGTCGTGACGTCAAAAGAAAAGAGCCGCTGGCGACCTGATGCGCTCCACTGTGGAGTGCAAACAGGAAGTGGACCGGCTGTTGTTGTCCATAACACAGCGGGAGGTTGGCGCATGCGCAAAAACGAGAGCTGCGCATGCTTGCCAAGTCTTACCCGCGCCGGGTAGCCGAACTGAGGAAAAGCAAGCTAATATGTCTAATATACACAACGATGTTGAGTATAATTATTTAAGTGGCAATGAAATGGGAAAACATGTGTAGTACCTGAAATATGGATAATAGTAAATATAGTGTATGGTTCTTTATGGTATGTAACATTGGATAGAGTGGACATATCACAGTTACAACAAATGTTGCAAAATACACATTTGACAAGGATTGTGGTTTATGTGGGTGCTTAGAATGTGGGGGATAGAATCAGAGATCTAATTCACAGACTCCAGTTTCAAAACCATCAAGGTAAGGTTTGAAGTTAAAGGCCTCGTTGAGGCCAGGGGGTAAGGTAGCATTCAGATGGAAAATCCATCGGAGTTCGCTTTGTAATAGCGCTTTATTGTAGTCACCACCTCGGGCAGGGGGTGGGATATGATCTAGAGCTTTAAATGAAATTTTAGGGATAGCGTCCTGATGCACAATATTGCAGTGTCGTCCTAAAGGTAATTCAGGATCTCTTTGGTTTATACTGCTAATATGGCCATATATCCGCTTCCAAAAAGGTAATTTGGTCTTGCCCACATAAAAGCACCCACATTCACATTCAAGTAGATAAACAATGCCAATTGAGCGGCAGTTCACATAGTATTTGGGAAAAAAACGTTGACCATTTGGTAAAACATTGTGTATATTGGATTTAGATAAATATTTGCAGTAACTGCAGTTGCCACATGGAAAAGTGCCCTTGAGTTGCTTCTGGGATTTATTGCTACTTTTGTATTCACTAGTAATGAGTTTGTCTCGAAGGGATGGAGCACGTCGGTAGGTAATCAAAGGTTTTGGCGGAACAAAAGGGGAAAGGGTCCTATCTGTGGCAATAATATGCCAATGTTTCAATAGTATTTGAGTGATCTCATTGTGTTGTTGACAGTAGTTTGTAATGATTCTAAGGGGAGGTTGAGTGGATGGCCCAGTTTGTTTGGGAGCGAGTAGGACAGAACGTGGTTGGGATTTCGCTTTTTTGTATGCGTCTTTAAGGACGCTGTTCTTGTAGCCACGTGCCCGTAATCTATTACGTAACACAGAGGCCTCGTGTTCAAAGGAGGTATCCGTCGAGCAATTGCGTCGGGCACGGAGATATTGGGCAAAAGGGATAGATTTTAGTAAAGGCTGTGGGTGGAAGCTAGAAGCAGCCAGGATGGTGTTGCCGGCAGTAGGTTTCCGGAACAAATGACTCTGTAGATGTCCATGTCTGTCCTTGCTAAGCGTAAGATCAAGGAAAGAAATGGAACTATAACTATAAGTCATTGTGAATTTCAGATTAAGAGAGTTGGACGTGTTGAGGTAAAGAAGGAATTGTTGTAGAGTATCAATTGGGCCTTGCCATAGGATTAAAATGTCATCAATATAGCGTCGGAAAGAGGCTATATGTTTAGTATAGATGCTGGCAGCATCGTCTCGGAGTAATTCTCGTTCCCACTCCCCCAGGTACAGATTGGCGTACGCCGGTGCGCAACAAGTGCCCATGGCGACGCCCTGCACCTGGAGGTAGTGGGACCCATTGAAGGAGAAAAAATTGTGAGTTAAGATGAATTTGAGTGCTCTAACAATGAATAGAGACAACTCACGGGGGTATATATTGGCATTAAACAGAGTGTGTTGGATGGCTGTAAGCCCTAAAGAGTGGGGTATAGAACTGTAGAGGGCCTCCACGTCGATGGCGACCAGGACAGTGTCGGCGTCGACATGGAGGTCCGAGAGACCTTGGAGTAAGTGTGTGGTATCACGTATATATGAAGGTAAGGCCTGTACTAAAGGCTGAAGTAATTTATCTATGTAACGACTCAAATTATCAGTAAGGCAGCCGCGTCCGGAGACGATAGGTCTACCTGGTGGTCTGGGAAGGTTTTTATGCACCTTAGGTAAAGCATAAAAAGTTGCTTCTCTCGGGAATTTGGTCCTAATATATTCTGTGGTGGGCTTGTCGATGATGCATTTTCTAGAGGCATCATCGACAAGTGTATACAATTCGTGTTGAAACGTTTTAATTGATGTATTGGAAACTATGGCATACCACTCACGGTTACGTAGTATATTGAGACACATATCAAGGTAATCTTTTCTATCTAGAACAACAATATTTCTGTCTTTATCCGCCGGTTTAATCACTATAGACGGATTTGTTTTTAAGTTTTGTAGGGCCAAGTGTTGATTGTATGTGAAGTTTTTTATTTTTGAATGGGTAGGAGAAGTTTTGAGGTGACGTATTTCGTTAGTCACTGACTGTAGGAATAATGCAGCACGTGGGTTGGTGCTAGGTGAGGGAAAAAAACTCGATTTTTTCTTAAGAGAAATGTGGTAAGAAGGGTGTTGGGGGTAGGTAGGTATGTCATCCTCGAAATTGTTGAGGAGATTTTCTAAATCAATAGTGTCAATCAGATCTGGTGAATTGTTTTCCTCAAGAAGCTCAATGAGCTGCTGAAGGGCAGTGGTTTCTGTAGCAGTGTGTAGGGCAGTGTCAGAAAAGGGATTGGGGGTGTACATGCTATGTAGTAATAGTTTGCGAATGAATAAGTGTATATCTTTGATAGCAGTGAATTTGTCAAGCTGTGATACTGGGCAAAAAGTGAGTCCCTTTTCAAGGACAGAAATTTCATGACATGTGAGTTTGTGAGAGGATAGATTAATAATATTAGCAGAAGAAGCTGTTAACGTGTTGTGCGTTTGGGTTTTGGGTTTTGAAACGTTTGTTGTTGATAAGTGTGAAGTGAGGTTCTCATTTTGTCTAAAAAATCTGCATTTTGAGATGCAGAAGGTAGGGAGTGCGATCTAACTGTCTTGGCAAAAGAGGGGGCCGCCGGCGAGTCCTCAGAGGGGGAGGCGCCGGGGGTCCCCTCCATGTCAGACACATCGTCACTCGAAAAATTGGGTGTGCGTCCGCGTTTGGGTTTGCGAAGACCCAAAGGGAGATTGGGTTTGTGAGGGGGGTGGGATGAGGTGTGGGTCTTGTCAGTGGTAGAACGAGAAATAGGTACCTTGGAACCAGGTCGTGTAGACGTCGCAGAGCGGGTCGTGCGATTTATGTCGTTCCATTTGTATGCACGTTCTTCATGAAAGGCTTTCTTGTCACGAAATAATTTTTTGTCCTTTTGTGCAAGAATATCATGATTAAATTTATCAAAACGAGTCTTTAATTGTTCATCTAATGAAATATAAAGAGGATGTGTCTGAAATTGCGCGAGTTGTGTGTTAATCAGCTCGAGCTTAGTATCTAAAAGGGTCATTTGTGATTCATATTCAACAATGAGTAGTTTCATAACACAGCGGGAGGTTGGCGCATGCGCAAAGACGAGAGCTGCGCATGCTTGCCAAGTCTTACCCGCGCCGGGTTTCAGGGCATTCTCCCAGGAAACCTTGAAGTCTGGGCGGATGTCCTGAAATGTAGGAAAAATTTGTACCCGGAGGCCAAAAGGGTTAATTCCATGGGCAATATATTCTTTAAAAGATTTTATATGCCAAAATAGGGAGGCTTTCTTTTGAACTGTGTGTGTAAGATTAAGAAAAGTATATTTGAGTTGTGACTGAACATATTCGTTAGACTCAAAATTATGCATGGTGTGTGACATGCGTGTGTCCCATTCGTCTCCAAGGTACAAAGCCATATTGAACCAACACAATGAAGAGTATATGTAATGGAGGAATGGCAATGGAAATAAACTGTATGAGGTGGTATGGGAAACCAAACAGGGGTGTTTGATTTTGTACAAGAATGTATATAGAAAGTATGGGGGAGTGGGAACGAGAATTACTCCGAGACGATGCTGCCAGCATCTATACTAAACATATAGCCTCTTTCCGACGCTATATTGATGACATTTTAATCCTATGGCAAGGCCCAATTGATACTCTACAACAATTCCTCCTTTACCTCAACACGTCCAACTCTCTTAATCTGAAATTCACAATGACTTATAGTTATAGTTTCATTTCTTTCCTTGATCTTACGCTTAGCAAGGACAGACATGGACATCTACAGAGTCATTTGTTCCGGAAACCTACTGCCGGCAACACCATCCTGGCTGCTTCTAGCTTCCACCCACAGCCTTTACTAAAATCTATCCCTTTTGCCCAATATCTCCGTGCCCGACGCAATTGCTCGACGGATACCTCCTTTGAACACGAGGCCTCTGTGTTACGTAATAGATTACGGGCACGTGGCTACAAGAACAGCGTCCTTAAAGACGCATACAAAAAAGCGAAATCCCAACCACGTTCTGTCCTACTCGCTCCCAAACAAACTGGGCCATCCACTCAACCTCCCCTTAGAATCATTACAAACTACTGTCAACAACACAATGAGATCACTCAAATACTATTGAAACATTGGCATATTATTGCCACAGATAGGACCCTTTCCCCTTTTGTTCCGCCAAAACCTTTGATTACCTACCGACGTGCTCCATCCCTTCGAGACAAACTCATTACTAGTGAATACAAAAGTAGCAATAAATCCCAGAAGCAACTCAAGGGCACTTGTCCATGTGGCAACTGCAGTTACTGCAAATATTTATCTAAATCCAATATACACAATGTTTTACCAAATGGTCAACGTTTTTTTCCCAAATACTATGTGAACTGCCGCTCAATTGGCATTGTTTATCTACTTGAATGTGAATGTGGGTGCTTTTATGTGGGCAAGACCAAATTACCTTTCTGGAAGCGGATATATGGCCATATTAGCAGTATAAACCAAAGAGATCCTGAATTACCTTTAGGACGACACTGCAATACTGTGCATCAGGACGCTATCCCTAAAATTTCATTTAAAGCTCTAGATCATATCCCACCCCCTGCCCGAGGTGGTGACTACAATAAAGCGCTATTACAAAGCGAACTCCGATGGATTTTCCATCTGAATGCTACCTTACCCCCTGGCCTCAACGAGGCCTTTAACTTCAAACCTTACCTTAATGGTTTTGAAACTGGAGTCTGTGAATTAGATCTCTGATTCTATCCCCCACATTCTAAGCACCCACATAAACCACAATTCTTGTCAAATGTGTATTTTGCAACATTTGTTGTAACCTGTGATATGTCCACTCTATCCAATGTTACATACCATAAAGAACCATACACTATATTTACTATTATCCATATTTCAGGTACTACACATGTTTTCCCATTTCATTGCCACTTAAATAATTATACTCAACATCGTTGTGTATATTAGACATATTAGCTTGCTTTTCCTCAGTTCGGCTACCCGGCGCGGGTAAGACTTGGCAAGCATGCGCAGCTCTCGTTTTTGCGCATGCGCCAACCTCCCGCTGTGTTATGGACAACAACCGCCGGTCCACTTCCTGTTTGCACTCCACAGTGGAGCGCATCAGGTCGCCAGCGACTCTTTCCCGCGTCGGTGACGTCACGACGCCGGACGTGACCCCGCCGTCATGACGCGCTCACGCCCGGCGCCGCCCCGTCAGAGGTCCTAATGGAGATACACCCATGGCGCTTCAGGCGCCTTTCTCACAGACAAACAGCCAATCAGCTCATCTTTCAGCTTAATACCCATACTCTCACCCAGCTGATTGCCATTAGACCAGTACTTATAAACCTACACATTAGATGGCCTCAGTACATGCTGCTGGTGATCCAGAGCTGACTGATCCCTCATTCCAAGCGATTCTTATCCAGGTAACAACAGCGTTCTGCTTATAGGGCTGCATATGCATCTCCATTACAATTACCCTCACTATTCTCATGCCTATACTCTATCTTTACAGCCATACACTGCCTGGCTCAGTTTTGCCTGCTACAAGACCTGGGCCTTTGCCCAAGCCCTGTACTGGACCTTGTAACCTTCTGAGGTCATCCCAGCAAGCTTTCCACTTTTAGTGGCTACCTCTCCTGTGTTTTTACAAACATTCACCTATGTACTTCTCCATACCACGTTCAGTGGCTCCCATTGTGGCAAATATGACTATTGGCATTACATGTGAGTACCTGTCTATTTTTCACACAAAACTTTTATGTACTGCATTGGTTGTATATAGCAATGGTCAAAATAACTGTATTATATGCCTCAACTTACATGTACTAACCCTATGATTCTTACACACATTTAGATGTGAATCAAAAGAATATCTAGTTGCCTTGACAAAGGACCAAAGTCCGAAACATGTTGGCATCATCCTTATCATATATGTATCAAGCAAGTTCTTATAATTGTCACAACGTTTTTTGTATGTTTATGCTGTTGACATGTTAAAAACTATATAAGCCTACCCATTTTTGTATGTAAACATACTGAATTCTATCCAGCATTTATATATCTGTACAATTTTTCTTTAAATAAATTTTTTTTTCTTTAAATAAATCTTTTACTTTATCAAAAAATTTTGGGATGCGATAGACTAACTGTATTTCTACCTCACTTGCCCAAAATATGTATATATTTTTCCCTTTCCCTCATACCCGTCTCCTCCATTAACAATTTTCTTCATACTCAGTATGTTAAAAAAAAAAACTCTTATGATCAACACTCTAAGCAAAGGCCCTCGCGGATTTTACAGAGAGGCACACACCATTGGAGGGCAATCAGAGACAATCCCCATCATAGATTGGGCCCATCCACACAATACGACATACCAACCTTACTAGCACCATTGTTACACATGTGTTCACCCCCCCGGGCACAGTCAGAGCCCTTTAGGGGTGACCGGGGGCGGGTGTGGATACTGTCGGTGTACATATATACTTCAAGCCGAGCTCCCTACACACACATACTCCTACCTCCTGATAAGGAGAACTATAGAATACCTCGTATCCATATCATTCTTGACCATGATTCCCACATAGAGATATAGACAAACTTGTTTGAGATGGATCAAGTCAATTGCATAGTTCAAGGAAAATGATAAGAGGTAGACCTACAACGATCCCAAAGATCCCACTGTTTCTTGCAATGTACACATCACATTGGCTGTGTTTGATAACTTTATATTGTATGATATTGTTGTGATTACTGTAAACCTGTAAAAATTAAATAAAATCTTTTTGAAAAAAAAAAAAAAACGCAGAGGTGATCAAATACCACCAAAAGAAAGCTCTATTTGTGGGGAAAAAAGGACATACATTTTGTTTGAGTACAACGTTTCACGACCGCGCAATTGTCAGTTATCACAAAAACGTATCGCAAAAAACGGCCTGAAAGTTTTTTTATCTGAATGCATTCTATGCATTAGGATAAAAAGCCTTCTGTCTGCAGCAGCCCCCCTCAGCCACCCTAATACTTACAGGAGCCCCATCTCTGTCCAGCGATGCCCACGAGTGTCTCGGCCATCCGAGACTCGCCCTCCTGATTGGCTGGGACACAGCAGTGGCGCCATTGGCTCCCGCTGCTGTTAATCAAAATCAGTCAGCCAATCAGGAGATAGGGGAGGGGCCTGAATGGACACAGGGAGCTGTGACTTGGCTTGGGTGCCCCCTTAGCAAGCTGCTTGCTGTGGGGCACTCAACAGGAGGTAGGGGCCAGGAGCAGACAAGAGGGACCTGAGAAGAAGAGTATCGGGGCTGATCTGTGCAAAGCCACTACACAGAGGAGGTAAGTATAACATGTTTGTTATTTTTATTGAAAAAAAAAACGAGACTTTACAATCACTTTAACATTTTTGCCTGAGTATAGATCTATGTTTGTCCCAAGCATTTTTGAAGCCATTTACTGTTGACTTGCTCACTACCTCTGCTGGAAGTTCATTCCAAGCATCAACTACCCTCTCAGTAAAAT
>CM053028.1:125904057-125961621 GCA_028564925.1 Lithobates sylvaticus
GATGATTATACAAGTAAAAGTAGAAAAATTATGCTGCTGCTTTTTATTTTTATTTTATTTTTTTTTTAAAGTCAGCAGCTACAAAATACTGTAGCTGCTGACTTTTAATATATGGACACTTACCTGTCCAGGGAGCTTGCAGTGTTGGCACCCCAGCCGATTTTTGGATCAGCTGTCAGGTGCTGCAGCTGCCGCCAATCATCATAATTGAACAGGCAGTGAAGCCTTTCGGCTTTACAGCCAGTTCTCTACTGCGCATGCACGAAGCACGCTGAGCTTTCTAACTGGCCCATGGCCGAGGAAGGAGGAGGGGGGCTGAACTTCCGAGGGACGGTGCCGCAGTCTCCCAGGAGTGGGGAAGGGTTCCACATATTACATAAGCTCCCTCTACTCAGGTCTGATGACTGGTTGACTGTTGATAACCTTTTCGCTCTATGTTAGCCCATGCCCATCAGCACCAGCTGTAGTGACAAAGATCACGGGTGATAGTGGAGGGTTAGTAAAAGCTGCTGACACTGTCTCCTCTAAAGCAATCATGCAACTTTTCTCAATATGGCAAACATACAGGTCCACTTGAAGACTCAACATCTATGCAGTGCAAAGGCCTACCTGTAACAACTTTGTTTATATGCAGTCAGGTAGGCATGCAGACTGCTGGTACTAAAAGAATAGATCAAGCCTAATGTTAATGTATGTGGTTGGGTTTAGAAATGGCCATACAAAACAGAGGGCAGCTGGATATGGTAGCACAATCAGAGTCTGACATGTATTTGGCCTTAAAAAAGATGAAGGCAGCGGTCTAAAAAAAAAAAATAAAAAAAAAAAAAAACACATTGGATCACAGCTGGATATGGGCGCATGACACTTGCCTGCATTTGGCCCTAAATGAAGGAGGCTGCTACGATGTATGGTGGGTTAGCAGTTCCCCATCTTCAAAAGTAGACATCCTAACTGGCCTATCTAACCAAATATCTTGCTGTTACTAAAATGCCTATATAGGTATCACTTGACGCAATCGTTCCTGGGGATAGACCATTTGCTGCGGCTCCTCTTGAAGGACAGTTCTTTTATAGAGAACCCTACCACAGTCCGCTATCTGAAACTGCATATATGCCCAAATACTTGGGAGGTCTCCTGTCACCTAATCTGCCCCTGATGTCTTTTCTCATCAATCCCTCCTTCCTGGTTTAGAGGAGCCTGCAGTATACACATTGGATTGGTTCCAAACTCACTTGTTTTCACAGCCTCATTACAACAGATGGTGTGAAATTGTTTCATGTTTTACAAACCGCCTATAAGCTTCCCAAAATGGAACTGTCCCGGTATTTGCAAATAAAGCGCTCTGTTACCTCTATGATCCAAGCCCCCATAAATGAAGGGTCTCTGACTTCCTTGAACAGAAATACAGAGGCAACCCACATTCCCCAGGCTTGCTCACTTTGCTGTACAACTCCTTACACCTATATGGAGTGGTAAAGTGGGAGATTGGTGGCACATCAATATTAAAATACAACCAGAAAATGATCCACATTTGGGACACCACCAAGTCACGCTCTCAGTGTCCTAGTCTTGAAAACAATCTATAAAGTTTTATATCTGGTAATTGGTCCCTACCCATCTTGCTTATTTCACCCCGGGTTGCACAGCGAGCTACTTCCACAGCTACTCAGACTCAGGATCCTATCTACATACATGGAGGACTTGCCCGACAGTTTAGTCCTCTCAAGGCATCAATTTGGACTTATGAGATGTTTTGATGGTAACTAAACAAACCACTGCAGACGCCTGGTTGCTTAAATCTCTTTCACTATATGATGTTAAAGCTAGACTTCCACTGTTCCCTGAGGTCACTATTGAGGGAAATGCATTGGGCCAGAGTCTTGACAGTGATATCATGCTCAGCCGTGAAGGTCTATGTTGAATCTATAGACAATTACAATTGTGTAAGTGCATAATCTTTTAATAAATATGTTTTATAATGCACTATAGAGCTCTTTGTATATGATTGCGAGTCTGGCTGCTTTCAATTATTGAGGTACCAGTGATCTGTGAACGTGACTGTAGGGGGATCTGCTAGAAAAGGACTAATCATCCGAGATCCATTCTGACAGTATGCGGACTGCCCATGCGATATCATTATTCAATATTTGGCCTGCAACCCAGTGCCTTAACCTCCGATAAGCAGGCTGAGTGCTCACATGGTGGGTGACAGTGTATGGAAGTAGCTGTAAATACCTTGCTGAAGATCTACCCTAATCTGTGCTCATGTGGTGGGTGACGGTACATCGAAGTAGCTGCTAACAGAAGACACCCTGATCAGAAATATTTTCGATTAACTCTGCTGATGTGAATTCTACAGCATGTCACTTTTTTGCACATAGCACTTTTTACCTATTTCTTTGCACAGATGATACTGATGTTATTTTATTTTTTGATGTATTTTTTAATTTTATTTCTTAAATTAGCACAGTAATTGTGGTATCTATTGATATTTATTAATGGTTTTGCACTACTAGATACTGATTCAAAAGTTTAAAGCGCACCTATACTGTATATCTGTAAGCAAAGCATTAAGCTAAACTTCAGTGGACTTCCATTTTCCAATAAAAAATAAGGCCCCTTTCACACGGAGTGGATATGTTTTGACAGACTCTGCTTGCTCAGCGGGGATCGATCTTCTGATCTCCACTGAGGTGGAGGATGACAGGTCCATTTCTGCTCACTGTGCAGAGATGGACCTGTCATGGTTCTGCTCCCCTCTATGGAGAGATCGGAAGAAAATGGACCGCCTGTCTGTTTTCATCCGATCCAAACGGATGGCGAGCGTATCGCCAGCTGTCTGTGTTCAGCAGATTTTGTTGGATGGGATGTCACGCCGACATCGCCTCCCCATAGAGGACAAAGGGTGGCCCGATCGGGCCTGCCTGAAAAATGGACAGGCAGACCCGATCAGTCCAATCAAGTGAAAAGGGGCCTAACAGTGATGTTATTAGACACTGTGTATAAATTGAAAATAAAAACAAACATCCTGGGATCTGTGTGGCTCACACTTCCTGCACAATTTTATTATCATCTGATGTACTTGTGACATCTACACCCTACTGGCCTATGGGGTCTGAAATAACTCTCCTTGGCTCCGAGGACCCCTCCCACCACCATCTCAGCTCCTTCTCTTGTCTCTTTCCCAATAATATCTGTCCTGAGACACTTGGGTTCAGATTGTTTCTCTATGTATAGTTGAGTTAGGATGTTGGGCTTTTCAGGCATCACTTGTATTGCTGGCCACTGTGAACACCCCAATGAGACTGAATGTTATGCAGTAACTTTTTATCTCGCAAAATAAGCAATGTGGATGTTCAATTACCTGTATACTGGGTCTTCCAATAAAACACATTGAACGGATAACGATGGCTAAATGTAAAAATCTACTCAACAAATAATGTGGCAAAAATATATTTACATTGAAAAGCAAGTATCACTGGTGATGAAGAGTCAATGGTACTTCCTTTCCCATCTTTCCTCTGGGACGGTTTAAAGTCATGTTTGTTTCTTTTAAATGTTCCGGATCCTAGGTTTAAAAAACACAACACTCTTTAATTTTTATTTAGGATTCAAATGATTCTAAAGGCATCATTTAAAAAAACAAAACAAAAAAAACACAACAACAAACATGGTATACTTACCCACTCTGTGCAATGGTTTTGCACAGAAAAGCCCCAATCCACCTCAGGAACAGAGCTGAACCCCAGAAATTGCAGAGAAACAACACAAAATTAACAACCCGCGGGGGACAGGGGACAGAGGAGGACCACGGGGGGGCAGAGCAGAACCACGGGGGGGCAGAGCAGAACCAGGGGGGGGGGGGCGGGGGGGCAGAGCAGAACCACGGGGGGGGCAGAGCAGAACCACGGGGGGGGGGGGCAGAGCAGAACAGAGCAGAACCACGGGGGGGCAGAGCAGAACCACGGGGGGGCAGAGCAGAACCACGGGGGGGCAGAGCAGAACCACGGGGGGGCAGAGCAGAACCACGGGGGACAGAGCAGAACCTCGGGGGACAGAGCAGAACCACGGGGGACAGAGCAGAACCACGGGGGACAGAGCAGCACCACGGGGGACAGAGCAGAACCACGGGGGACAGAGCAGAACCACGGGGGACAGAGCAGAACCACGGGGGACAGAGCAGAACCCTGAATACTGCAGAAGACACAGCAGCAGAACCCAGGGAAAGCTCAGCAGCCTGTAGTCTCACCTTCCTTGTCGCCCATGTCGGTAGGTTCGCCCAGCCTCTGTCGGAGGACCCGGGTAGACGGCTCGTCAGGGGCAGCAGATGGAAGGAGATGATAGAATTGTACAGATCTCACAGCACACACGCCACCGCTCCGTACAGATCACCCTTCCAATCACGGATCTCGGTCTTGTCATCAGATGCCGTGCAGAGTTTACATCCGGGTACACCCTCAGTGCATCATGGGAACTGTAGTCTCATTTGCAATACGGCGTTCTCGTTTGTGTATATCATACCTTACGTTAGTCATACAAAGCAATTACGTTTAGTAATAATCTGTGAAACAGGACGTTTTCTATATTCATACAAATATATACAAACATGTATACTCATACTCATAGAAGAACTCATGTCCATTACATGTAGTGTAGCCAAATATATCGCCCCCGGTGGTTCAGTTGTGTACTGCACGGTCTCCCAATGGATTTCCATAGCTGTTTCCTAAGTACCTAGCTGGCCTATACAGTGTATGGTACTGCTAGTAATGTTGGGGAATTGTTCACACTTCAATGAGGCTGGTGTTTTGTACTTGTTTACAGAAAAACAAAAATATATGGAGTTGGCTGCAGCGTTGCTATATGCATTTACTGGAGTGTGGCGGAGCACATGGCTGCTCCATTTGTCATCATTGCACCTTATCTGATCTGGGGACAGTTTGTAAATAATACCTCAGTCACACACCACAACCCCAGATTGGCCTCAATCGCCTTGCTGGCTATTATTATTTATTTATTTACAGCGCTTTCCATACTGTACATTCATATCAGACCCTACCCTCAAGCAACGCACAATCTAAGGTCCCTAACATAGTAGGTGAGGCTGAAAAAAATCCATCAAGTCCTACCTATGTGTGTGATTATGTCAATATTACATTGTATATCCCTCTATGTACGTTCAGGCGCTTATCTAATAGTTTGTTGAAACTATCGATGCCCCCCGCTGAGACCACCCCCTGTGGAAGGGAATTCCATCTCCTTGCCGCTCTTACAGTAAAGGACCCTCTACGCAGTTTAAGGTTAAACCTCTTTTCTTCTAATTTTAATGAGTGGCCACCAGTCTTGTTAAACTCCATTCCGCAAAAAAGTTTTATCCCTATTGTGGGGTCACCAGTATGGTATTTATAAATTGAAATCATATCCCCTCTCAAGCGCCTCTTCTCCAGAGAGAATAAATTCAGTGCTCGCTACCTTTACTCATAACTAATATCCTCCAGACCCTTTATTAGCTTTGTTGCCCTTCTTTGTACTCGCTCCATTTCCAGTACATCCTTCCTGAGGACTGGTGCCCAGATCTGGACAGCAGACTCCAGATGCAGCCGGACCAGTGTCTTGTAGAGCGGGAGAATTATCGTTTTATCTCTGGAGTTGATCCCCTTTTTAATGCATGGCAATATTCTGTTTGCTTTGTTAGCAGCAGATTGGCATTACATGCCATTACTGTGCCTATCATCTACTAGGACCCCCAGGTCCTTTTCCATCCTAGATTCCCCCAGAAGCTCTCCCCCCCAGTGTATAGATTGCATTCATATTTTTTGCCACCCAAATGTATTATTTTACATTTTTCTACATTAAACCTCATTTGCCATGTAGTTGCCCACCCCATTCATTTGTTCAGATCTTCTTGCAAGGTTTCCACATCCTGCAGAGAAGTTATTGCCCTGCTAACACATCCATACATACACTTATTCAGGGTTGGGTTTACATCCTAGGCAGGGACGTGCGGTGAGGTCAGTGGCTGGTGAGGCACTGCCTAGTATCAGAGCCAGATACACACAGGTTACATACGCTGTGATCGTTAGAGCGAGAGCAATAATTCTAGCACTAGATCTCCTCTGTAACTCTAAACATGTAATCTGTAAAAAAAATTAAAGCACCACCTATGGAGATTTTTAAGTACTGAAATTTGGCTCCATTACACGAGTGTGTGCAATTTTAAAGCGTTACATGTTAGGTATCTATTTACTTGGCGTAACATCATCTTTCACATTTTCCAAAAAAATCGGGTTATCTTTAGTGTTTTTTTTTTTTTTATAGTCATGAAACAGTTTTTTTAAAAAAAAAACACGATTGAAAAATTGCTGCCCAAGAGGTTACTATAGGAAGCATAACGTGATCAGACCACACCCCGATTACCTTGTGTCTATCCCTTTCTGGTGCGGGGTGCGCCCCGGATAGAAGGTGGCGCTTGAATGAGAGCTTGCTACAGAATCCTGAAATTCAGGAAGAAGTAGCAAAAGAAATTGAGGCTTACTTTCAGATAAATGACACCCCTGGAAGTAATCCCGGTATAGTGTGGGAGTCCCACAAAACAGTAATCAGGGGCATCCTGATTAAATATGGTACTAAACTAAAGAAAGAAAGAGAAAAACAAGTCAAGAAACTTTTACAGGAGATTCAGGAACTGGAACTTCAGCACAAGAGGACGCAGATATCCTCTATGGGTAGAGATCTAGAGTACTTGAGGCGCCAGGTAATGGACTCAATGCGGTTTAAAGCTGAAGCAATAATACAGAAAGGCAGGAAGACAGCTTACGAACTAGGAGATAAATGCACCAAATTACTAGCAGGTAAACTTAAAGAAAAAAGCATAACAACATATATACCTCCAATAAAGGGGAGGAATGGGCAATTCATTTCTCAGCCGAAAGGGATAGCTCAGATATTCAGAGAATATTATTCCTCACTGTATAATTTGGAATCAATGCCGATGCCCACATCGGTATTGGAGGAATATCTCTCCTCGGCAAGACTCTCAAGGTTACCATCCTTAGAACGTGGTAAATTGGAAGCCCCTATTTTGGTGGAGGAATTGAATGCAGTGATAAAAACGGTGAAGCCAGGGAAGGCCCCTGGCCCGGATGACTTCACTTTACAATATTATAAAAAAATTTCACTACAGCTAAACAACCAGTTGGTAAGGGTCTTCAATGCCTTAGGCCAAACTGCTGCATTCCCACCGGATTCACTTTTGGCGTATATTCCGGTGATCCCGAAGGAAGGGAAGGACCCGTCGGAATGCAGCAGTTATAGGCCGATCTCATTGCTAAACGTATATTTGAAGCTTTTTACTAAAATTTTAGCATCACGAACTCAGCCACTGCTTAGTCAGCTGGTGGATCTGGATCAAGTAGGGTTTATTCCCTAGCGGGAGGCGAGGGATAACATTATTAAAGTACTTAACTTGGTCCACCATGCCCATAAGACAAGTACCCCCTGTGTTTTCTTGAGCACTGACGCAGAGAAGGCATTTGACAGGGTGAGATGGTCCTTCCTGTTTGAAGTTTTGAGATTTGTGGGCATGGGTGATCAAATGATCAAGTGGATTATGAGCGCATATATTTTCCCAAAAGCGGAGGTAAAAGTGAATGGAATATTCTAAACCTTTTAAAATCTCAAACGGTACACGACAGGGATGTCCCCTCTCACCCTTGCTGTTTTCCCTGTCGATCGATGGAACCATTATTAAATAAAATGAGGCAGAACCCGGACATTCAAGGTCTAAAAATAGGAGAGCGGAACTATAAAATTTCAGCCTATGCGGATGACTTGCTCTTCTCCATGTCTACTCCACACACCTCGACTCCCAATCTTATGAAAGAATTTGAAACCTATGGTAGTTTATCCAACTTTAAAATAAACTATACTAGGGGGGGAATGACACTAATCAGAGCAGACGTGGGTTGAGCACGGCTCTTCCCCTCCCCAGTCAATCAGCTGCAGCTACTCACAGGATAATGGGAACAGCCAGGTAGAGCGGGAGATCCCAAATGAGCACTGATGAGACACAATCCCTGCAGACAGTTGGAGAGTAAGGATGGGCCCGGTGCTCGATGCGAACCCACGTTCGCATCGAGCACCGGGCGTTCGCTCGCTCGGCGAGCCCAGAACTATTTTGGCCGCTCGCATCACGTTCGTGTGATGCGCGCGGCCCCGCAATGCATTGCGGCCGGCGCGGCCGACGCAGTGCATTGCTGGCTGATGATTGGCCAAGCATGCACTGTGACCCCGCATGCTTGGCCAATCACAGCCCCGGAAACTCGAAGAGCCATAATTGGCTACAGGCAGGACGCCTGTAGCCAATTACAGCTCAGGGGCTGTAGTACACGCCCCCCCCTATAAAACGCCGCCACGCCGTCTGCGCCGGTCATATGCTGTTCCGGCGCAGATTGAGCAGGCTGTTTCTGTGACACTCTGCTCGATTTAGTTAGGTAGAGAGAGAGATTCACTTGCAGAGATTGAGTTAGATAGATTCAGTTACAAAGATTGATTGACAAAGAGGGGCTTGTAGTGTGCTCGTGGCAGGCAGGCAGAGCTCCTATATTTTGTTACCAGAAGCACCTATAGGACTTGTAGTGTGTTCGTGGCAGGCAGGCAGAGCTCCTATATTTTGTTACCAGAAGCACCTATAGGACTTGTAGTGTGTTAGTGACAGGCAGGCAGAGCTCCTATATTTTGTTACCAGAAGCACCTATAGGACTTGTAGTGTGTTAGTGACAGGCAGGCAGAGCTCCTATATTTTGTTACCAGAAGCACCTATAGGACTTGTAGTGTGTTAGTGGCAGGCAGGCAGAGCTCCTATATTTTGTTACCAGAAGCACCTATAGGACTTGTAGTGTGTTAGTGACAGGCAGGCAGAGCTCCTATATTTTGTTACCAGAAGCACCTATAGGACTTGTAGTGTGTTAGTGGCAGGCAGGCAGAGCTCCTATATTTTGTTACCAGAAGCACCTATAGGACTTGTAGTGTGTTAGTGACAGGCAGGCAGAGCTCCTATATTTTGTTACCAGAAGCACCTATAGGACTTGTAGTGTGTTAGTGGCAGGCAGGCAGAGCTCCTATATTTTGTTACCAGAAGCACCTATAGGACTTGTAGTGTGTTCGTGGCAGGCAGGCAGAGCTCCTATATTTTGTTCCCAGAGGCACCTATAGGACTTGAAGTGTGTTAGTCCCATTACACACACAGAGCTATATTTTGTTCCCAGAAGCACCTATAGGACTTGAAGTGTGTTAGTCCCATCACACACACAGAGCTATATTTTCTTCCCAGAAGCACCTATAGGACTTGAAGTGTGTTAGTCCCATTACACACACAGAGCTATATTTTCTTCCCAGAAGCACCTATAGGACTTGAAGTGTGTTAGTCCCATTACACACACAGAGCTATATTTTCTTCCCAGAATCACCTATAGGACTTGAAGTGTGTTAGTCCCATTACACACACAGAGCTATATTTTCTTCTCAGAAGCACCTATAGGACTTGAAGTGTGTTAGTCCCATTACACACACAGAGCTATATTTTCTTCCCAGAAGCACCTATAGGACTTGAAGTGTGTTAGTCCCATCACACACACAGAGCAATATTTTCTTCCCAGAAGCACCTATAGGACTTGAAGTGTGTTAGTCCCATCACACACACAGAGCTATATTTTCTTCCCAGAAGCACCTATAGGACTTGAAGTGTGTTAGTCCCATCACACACACAGAGCTATATTTTCTTCCCAGAAGCACCTATAGGACTTGAAGTGTGTTAGTCCCATTACACACACAGAGCTATATTTGTTCCCAGAAGCACCTATAGGACTTGAAGTGTGTTAGTCCCATCACACACACAGAGCTATATTTTCTTCCCAGAAGCACCTATAGGACTTGAAGTGTGTTAGTCCCATCACACACACAGAGCTATATTTTCTTCCCAGAAGCACCTATAGGACTTGAAGTGTGTTAGTCCCATTACACACACAGAGCTATATTTTCTTCCCAGAAGCACCTATAGGACTTGAAGTGTGTTAGTCCCATTACACACACAGAGCTATATTTTCTTCCCAGAAGCACCTATAGGACTTGAAGTGTGTTAGTCCCATCACACACACCAATATTTTCTTCCCAGAACACCTATAGGACTTGAAGTGTGAGTCCCATCACACACACAGAGCTATATTTTCTTCCCAGAAGCACCTATAGGACTTGAAGTGTGTTAGTCCCATCACACACACAGAGCTATATTTTTCTTCCCAGAAGCACCTATAGGACTTGAAGTGTGTTAGTCCCATTACACACACAGAGCTATACTTTCTTCCCAGAAGCACCTATAGGACTAGTGTGTTAGTCCCATCACACACACTTATATTTTCTTCCCAGAAGCACCTATAGGACTTGAAGTGTGTTAGTCCCATCACACACACAGAGCTCACACAGAGCTATACTTTGTTCCCAGAAGCACCTATAGGACTTGAAGTGTTAGTCCCATTACACACAGAGCTATATTTTCTTCCAGAAGCACCTATAGGACTTGTAGTGTGTTAGTGGCAGGCAGGCAGAGCTCCTATATTTGTTACCAGAAGCACCTATATTTTGTTCCCAGAAGCACCTATAGGACTTGAAGTGTGTTAGTCCCCACACAGAGCTATATTTTCTTCCCAGAAGCACCTATAGGACTTGTAGTGTGTTAGTGGCACACAGAGCTCCTATATTTTCTTCCCTATAGGACTTGTAGTGTGTTCGTGGCAGGCAGGCAGAGCTCCTATATTTTGTTCCCAGAAGCTCCTATAGGACTTGAAGTGTGTTAGTCCCATTACACACAGAGCTATATTTTCTCCCAGAAGCACCTATAGGACTTGAAGTGTGTTAGTCCCATTACACACACAGAGCTATATTTTCTTCCCAGAAGCACCTATAGGACTTGAAGTGTGTTAGTCCCATTACACACACAGAGCTATATTTTCTTCCCAGAAGCCCTATAGGACTTGAAGTGTGTTAGTCCCATTACACACACCTATATTTTCTTCCCAGAAGCACCTATAGGACTTGAAGTGTGTTAGTCCCATCACACACACAGAGCTATATTTTCTTCCCAGAAGTGTGTTAGTCCCATCACACACACAGAGCAATATTTTCTCCCAGAAGCACCTATAGGACTTGAAGTGTGTTAGTCCCATCACACACACAGAGCTATATTTTCTTCCCAGAAGCACCTATAGGACTTGAAGTGTGTTAGTCCATCACACAGAGCTCCTATATTTTCTTTGCAGAAGCACCCATAGGACTTCTAGTGTGTTAGTGGCATCACACACACAGAGCTCCTATATTTTCTTCTCAGAAGCACCCATAGGACTTCTAGTGTGTTAGTGGCATCACACAGAGCTCCTATATTTTCTTTGCAGAAGCACCCACAGGACTTCTAGTGTGTTAGTGGCATCACACAGAGCTCCTCTATTTTCTTTGCAGAAGCACCCACAGGACTTCTAGTGTGTTAGTGGCATCACACAGAGCTCCTCTATTTTCTTTGCAGAAGCACCCAGAGGACTTCTAGTGTGTTAGTGGCATCACACAGAGCTCCTATATTTCTTCTCAGCAGCACCCACAGGACTTCTAGTGTGTTAGTGGCATCACACAGAGCTCCTATATTTTCTTTGCAGAAGCACCTACAGGACTTCTAGTGTGTTAGTGGCATCACACAGAGCTCCTATATTTTCTTTGCAGAAGCACCCATAGGACTTCAAGTGTGTTAGTGGCATCACACAGAGCTCCTATATTTTCTTCTCAGCAGCACCCACAGGACTTCTAGTGTGTTAGTGGCATCACACAGAGCTCCTATATTTTTCTTTGCAGAAGCACCCATAGGACTTCTAGTGTGTTAGTGGCATCACACAGAGCTCCTATATTTTCTTCTCAGCAGCACCCACAGGACTTCTAGTGTGTTAGTGGCATCACACAGAGCTCCTATATTTTCTTTGCAGAAGCACCCATAGGACTTCTAGTGTGTTAGTGGCATCACACAGAGCTCCTATATTTTCTTCTCAGCAGCACCCACAGGACTTCTAGTGTGTTAGTGGCATCATCACACAGAGCTCCTATTTTTTCTTTGCAGAAGCACCCATAGGACTTCTAGTGTGTTAGTGGCATCACACAGAGCTCCTATATTTTCTTCTCAGCAGCACCCACAGGACTTCTAGTGTGTTAGTGGCATCACACAGAGCTCCTATTTTTTCTTTGCAGAAGCACCCATAGGACTTCTAGTGTGTTAGTGGCATCACACAGAGCTCCTATATTTTCTTCTCAGCAGCAGCACCCACAGGACTTCTAGTGTGTTAGTGGCATCACACAGAGCTCCTCTATTTTCTTTGCAGAAGCACCCACAGGACTTCTAGTGTGTTAGTGGCATCACACAGAGCTCCTCTATTTTCTTTGCAGAAGCACCCATAGGACTTCAAGTGTGTTAGTGGCATCACACAGAGCTCCTATATTTTCTTCTCAGCAGCACCCACAGGACTTCTAGTGTGTTAGTGGCATCACACAGAGCTCCTATATTTTCTTTGCAGAAGCACCCATAGGACTTCTAGTGTGTTAGTGGCATCACACAGAGCTCCTCTATTTTCTTTGCAGAAGCACCCACAGGACTTCTAGTGTGTTAGTGGCATCACACAGAGCTCCTCTATTTTCTTTGCAGAAGCACCCATAGGACTTCAAGTGTGTTAGTGGCATCACACAGAGCTCTTCTATATTTTCTTCTCAGCAGCACCCACAGGACTTCTAGTGTGTTAGTGGCATCACACAGAGCTCCTATTTTTTCTTTGCAGAAGCACCCATAGGACTTCTAGTGTGTTAGTGGCATCACACAGAGCTCCTATATTTTCTTCTCAGCAGCACCCACAGGACTTCTAGTGTGTTAGTGGCATCACACAGAGCTCCTATTTTTTCTTTGCAGAAGCACCCATAGGACTTCTAGTGTGTTAGTGGCATCACACAGAGCTCCTATATTTTCTTCTCAGCAGCACCCACAGGACTTCTAGTGTGTTAGTGGCATCACACAGAGCTCCTATATTTTCTTTGCAGAAGCACCTATAGGACTTCTAGTGTGTTAGTGGCATCACACAGAGCTCCTATATTTTCTTCTCAGCAGCACCCACAGGACTACCGACTACAATGGCTGGAAGACCGCCAAGGGGAGGCAGAGCGTGCAGAGCCAAGAACACAGGGCAGGCAGGCTCTGTTTCTAGTGGACGTGGCCGTGGACGTGGACGTGGTCGTGCATCGTCATCAGCACGTGGCCATGGGACACGCGCGTCTTTGTTTTCGGCAGCTGGACATGTGGAGCCGCATCATGCTGAAGGCTTGGTAGAATGGATGACCAAGCCCTCCTCATCCTCCTCATCCTCTCTCACCCAGGCTCAGGGTACTGACAGAGCATCATCAGCCACCCCTTCCCTAGACCCACCATGTCCTCCTGAGGAGTCCCCCGAACTCTTTGAGCACAGTGTTGGGTACATGCTCCAGGAGGATGCCCAACGATTCGAAGGCTCGGATGACGATACCCAGCTTGAGGAATCTGGCAGTACAGTTCCACCAGCTGCAGCTTACTGCCAGGTTTGCTCTAGTGGTGAAGAGGGAGGGGATGATGAGGTCACTGACTCCACGTGGGTGCCTCAAGGGAGAGAGGATGAGGAGGAGGACGAGGAGGAGGAGGATGCGGCGTCACATGTCCAACGAGGCAGGATGCCCCCTGGAGGCCAGGTAGAGGCCAGCACAGCAACTGTACAACACCGCAGAGCTCCGCCTGTGCAGGGCGCTGCCTCTGCACGTTATCAGAAAAGTTCTTTGGTGTGGGCCTTTTTTGAGACGAGTGCAGCAGATCGCACCACTGCTATTTGCAATATTTGTCTCAAGCGTATCTCGCGTGGCCAAAACATCAGCCGCTTGGGCACGACAAGCATGACCAGACATATGGCGACCTGCCATGCAGCTCGTTGGCAGGCACACATAAAAGACCCACACCAAAGAACTAAGCGGACCTCTCCTTGCTCCCCTCAGCTGGGATCTCCATCCCCACTACACCTTCAGTCCTCTCTGAAAGCTGCTCTGAGAGGACTGAAGGTGTAGAATTCGGTGTGTCACAACCAAGTACTTGCAGTACACCGACGTCCGATTGCAGCAGGCAAATTTCCCTGCCCCAGCTGCTGGACCGTAGAAAGAAGTACACTCCCAGCCATCCACATGCCCAGCGGTTGAATGCTAGCCTTGCTAAATTGCTAGCACTTCAACTGCTGCCTTTTCAGTTGGTAGACTCGGCCCCCTTCCGTGAGTTTGTTCAATGTGCGGTTCCTCAGTGGCAGGTTCCCAAACGCCACTTTTTCTCGCGGAAGGCGATTCCGTCTCTCTACCGGCATGTGGAGGGCAATGTCCATGCCTCGCTGGACAGGGCGGTCAGCGGTAAGGTGCATATTACCGCTGACTCATGGTCCAGCAGGCATGGACAGGGACGGTACCTTTCTTTCACGGCCCATTGGGTCACTCTATTGGCAGCTGGGAGGGATGCAGGACAAGGTGCAGTAGTGTTGGAGGTTGTTCCGCCACCACGCCTCCAAAACGCGACTACTGCTACTGGTTGTGACACACCTCTCTCCTCCACCCCCTCCTCTTCTTCTTCCTCCAGTGCTCTGTCCTTGGAACCAGCGGTGCTCCGTAGGCGTACAAGGGGCTACGCAAGTACGCAGGCAAAAAGATGCCATGCCGTGCTTGCGCTGGTGTGTTTGGGGGACAGGAGCCACACTGGGCCAGAGGTTCTGGCAGCTCTGCAGGGGCAGGCCGAGAGGTGGTTGACGCCACGTCAGCTTAAGCCAGGAATGGTCGTTTCTGACAATGGCACCAACCTCCTCTCCGCCCTGCGACAGGGGCAGCTCACCCATGTGCCCTGCATGGCTCACGTCCTCAACCTGGTGGTGCAGCGGTTCTTGGGCAGGTTCCCAGGCTTACAGGATGTCCTGAGGCAGGCCAGGAAAGTCTGTGTGCATTTCCGCCGATCTTATAATGCCAGTGCTCGGCTGACTGAGCTGCAAAAGGAGCTGAACCTGCCCAAGAACCGCCTAATATCTGACATGCCCACCAGGTGGAACTCAACGTTGGCCATGCTGCAGCGACTGCACACGCAGCAGAGGGCCATCAATGAGTACCTTTGCGACTACGGCACCAGGACAGGGTCAGGGGAGCTTGGTTTTTTTTCCCCACGTCAGTGGAGCATGATCAGGGATGCATGCACTGTCCTCTCACCATTTGAGGAGGCCACGAGGATGGTGAGCAGTGACAGTGCATGCATCAGTGACACTGTCCCTCTTGTCCACCTGTTGGAGCATACGCTGCGTGGGATAATGGACAGGGCACTTGAGGCAGAACAGAGGCAGGAAGAGGAGGACTTCCTTGCCTCTCAAGGCCCCCTTTATCCGGACAGTGTTCCTTCTGTCCCACCCATCACACAGGAAGAGGATGAGGAGGAGGAGGAGGAGGAGGAGGAGGAGGATTGTGTGAGCATGGAGGTGGAGCCTGGCACTCAGCATCAGCAGCAGCAGTCTTTTAGGGATGATGTACAGTCCCAACAAGCCAGTGGACTTGTACGTGGCTGGGAGGAGGTGGCTGGCGATCATGTCATCCTCAGTGACCCAGAAGACTCCGGACCGAATGCCTCAGCTAACCTACGCTGCATGGCCTCCCTGATCCTGCAAAGCCTGCGGAAGGATCCTCGTGTTCTTCGGATCAAGGAGAGGGACCATTACTGGCTGGCCACTCTCCTTGATCCGCGGTACAAGGGTAAGGTTGCGGACCTTATCTTGCCGTCGCAGAGGGAGCAGAGGATGAGACATCTCAGGGAGGCCTTGCAGAAAGGTCTGTGCAACGCGTTCCCAGAAACTGGGAGGCTACAAACTCCTGGTCCTGGGCGACGAGTTGCTGAGGCTTCGGTCAGTGGCAGAAGGAGCGGTGGGGAAGGTGGACGTCTGACCGATGCGTTCAGACAATTTTTTAGTCCGCAGCCCCAAGGTATGATCGGTTCCAGCAACCATCGCCAGCGTCTGATATACATGGTGCAGGAATACCTTGGGGCAAGGTCAGACTTGGACACCTTTCCCACCGAAAATCCTCTGGCTTACTGGGTCCTGAGGATGGATCACTGGCCAGAGCTTGCACAGTATGCAATTGAGCTACTGGCCTGTCCTGCCTCCAGCGTTCTTTCCGAACGCACATTCAGTGCTGCTGGAGGATTTGTGACTGATCATAGGGTGCGCCTGTCCACCGCCTCGGTTGATCGACTGACATTCATCAAAATGAATCAGTCTTGGATCACCACCAGCTACCAGGCACCTGAGGCGGATATAACCGAATAATTTTTAATGTCACATCCCTTCAAGACTGCCTATGCTGATGCTGAGTGACTGTCCTCTTATGTTCACTGACTATCCTCTTCCTCCTCCTCAATGATCCATGCCACAGCACCAGTGCCTAAGGCACAATTTTTCAGCCCCTGTTTAACAGGGGCGTGTACTTACAATTTTTTAAAAAAATGCTTCGCAACACGTGTGACTGCTGTGCTCCAAGTACAGTCTCTGTGAGGGCCGTGTTGCAGTGTTGTGGCACCAGCACCAGTGCCTAAGGCACAATTTTTCAGCCCCTGTTTAACAGGGGCGTGTACTTACAATTTTTTAAAAAAATGCTTCGCAACACGTGTGACTGCTGTGCTCCAAGTACAGTCTCTGTGAGGGCCGTGTTGCAGTGTTGTGGCACCAGCACCAGTGCCTAAGGCACAATTTTTCAGCCCCTGTTTAACAGGGGCGTGTACTTACAATTTTTAAAAAAAATGCTTCGCAACACGTGTGACTGCTGTGCTCCAAGTACAGTCTCTGTGAGGGCCGTGTTGCAGTGTTGTGGCACCAGCACCAGTGCCTAAGGCACAATTTTTCAGCCCCTGTTTAACAGGGGCGTGTACTTACAATTTTTAAAAAAAATGCTTCGCAACACGTGTGACTGCTGTGCTCCAAGTACAGTCTCTGTGAGGGCCGTGTTGCAGTGTTGTGGCACCAGCACCAGTGCCTAAGGCACAATTTTTCAGCCCCTGTTTAACAGGGGCGTGTACTTACAATTTTTAAAAAAAATGCTTCGCAACACGTGTGACTGCTGTGCTCCAAGTACAGTCTCTGTGAGGGCCGTGTTGCAGTGTTGTGGCACCAGCACCAGTGCCTAAGGCACAATTTTTCAGCCCCTGTTTAACAGGGGCGTGTACTTACAATTTTTAAAAAAAATGCTTCGCAACACGTGTGACTGCTGTGCTCCAAGTACAGTCTCTGTGAGGGCCGTGTTGCAGTGTTGTGGCACCAGCACCAGTGCCTAAGGCACAATTTTTCAGCCCCTGTTTAACAGGGGCGTGTACTTACAATTTTTAAAAAAAAATGCTTCGCAACACGTGTGACTGCTGTGCTCCAAGTACAGTATCTGTGAGGGCCGGGTTGCAGTGTTGTGGCACCAGCACCAGTGCCTAAGGCACAATTTTTCAGCCCCTGTTTAACAGGGGCGTGTACTTACAATTTTTTAAAAAAATGCTTCGCAACACGTGTGACTGCTGTGCTCCAAGTACAGTCTCTGTGAGGGGTTGCAGTGTTGTGGCACCAGCACCAGTGCCTAAGGCACAATTTTTCAGCCCCTGTTTAACAGGGGCGGGTAATTACAAATCTTGATCTAATAGTTCACAGCAGGGCCCATTCCTGCGCCCACCAAGAGTAACTATGAGGGCCTGCAGTCTTGTGGCAACACCGTCCACCACCACCGCCAAAGGCCCAATTTTTCTGCCCTGTTCATCAGGTGCTTGCAATTACAAATCTTGATCTAATAACTCACAGCAGGGCCCATTCCTGCGCCCACCAAGAGTAACTATGAGGGCCTACAGTCTTGTGGCAACACCGTCCACCACCACCGCCAAAGGCCCAATTTTTCTGCCCTGTTCATCAGGTGCTTGCAATTACAAATCTTGATCTAATAACTCACAGCAGGGCCCATTCCTGCGCCCACCAAGAGTAACTGTGAGAGCTTACAGTCTTGTGGCAAAACCGTCCACCACCACCACCACCACCACCCCCAATTTTTCTGCCCTGTTCAACAGGTGCATGCAATTACAAATCTTGATCTATTAACTCACAGCAGGGCCCATTCCTGTGCCCACCAGTCTTGTGGCTACACCAACATCTAATAGGGCAAATTTCTGCAGAGTATATACGCCAGGCCCCTACTTTCAAACATCCAACTTACAAACGACTCCTACTTGCAAATGGAAAGAGAAAACAGGAAGTGAGAGGAAATCTACCCCTAGGAAGGGAAATTCTATCCTGTTAGATTTAATTTGGGAAAAAGGTATCTCCTCTCTACTGATACTTTATCACCAATCCTTGTTTCAATTAAAACCCCACTTTTCCAAAAACATTTGTCATTGGGACGGAAAGTGAGGTGACATGTTCTGAACAGATGTGCAAAGACAGCAAATGTTACAGGGGTGATAACCCCTCCCTATGTTCTCCAAAAAGCTTAAAAATAGATTTTTTTGGGATGGAGCTACACTTCATAATGTACCTGTTCAGATTCTACTTAAGATCAAACCTAAAGCCGCAAGTGGTTTTAAATGGCTTCTTTTTTTCCTTTACAAATGTCATTTTGTGCAAGGACAGTTCTAAACACGGGAAAAACACATGCCACTTCACAGGCATACTTTGGACACCCCCCAGGTACCATATTTAAAGGAAAATGTCACTTTTTTTTTTTCACTTTATGCATCATTAAAATGACTGCTCCCGAAAAAACGTTAGTTTTTAAAAGTTCTTTTTGCATTGATATATGTCCCCTGGGGCAGGACCCGGGTCCCCAAACCTGTTTTATGACATTAACATGCATATTGGCCGTTGTAATTAGCACTTTTGATTTCGAACGTTCGCGTCCATTATAACGTATAGGGTTCGAAAATTCGCGCGAACTTTCGGTCCGTTCGAAGGTTCTGGTTCGAACCGAACCCGGGGGTGTTCGGCTCATCCCTATTGGAGAGTTCCTGCACGGAGAGCTCCGCAAGAAGACACATATCCGCTGTTTCTATGGTGAATCGGGAATGCCGACTGATTTGACCGTGGACTTCCACTGCTGAGCGCGGCGAGCGGTGGAGAAGGGAGACGGAGCCTGCCAGGATTTGAGGAACAGCCGAGATCACCTTCTCGTACAGCCCTCCACACCACCGGCCATATACAGCCCAGCGGTCGAACGGTCTTAGCCTAAAACCTCGGAAGAGAGAAGCCGATGCCCTAACCGCTCATCGCCAGGTATACTATACCTGCAACTATAGGAGAGAATAGCCTACCAACGGACTTACCTTATTGGGAACCACACTGCACCGGACTGGTGGAGACCGTCATACTGCCCCGCTGCTCTATCGGAAGATATCGGAAGATAGGAGGTCCGATACGCTGAGTCAGCGGAGCCCCGGGGAAGAGACGTCGCTACAGACGTTGCTACAGCAACACAGCCGAGAAGAGTCGGTGTTTGCCGAATATTGCCGAATATTGCTGGGTCACATCAGTGACTACTGAAACCGCAAACGCAGCACACTCATCTCTTCTCTTCCACATCTTAAGGGCAGTTAGAGACATCACAGTCCCCACCAAAACATAAGGTAAAGAAGGGGAAGAAAAAAAGAAGTAAAAACGAAACAGAGGAGGTAAGATCCTTCTTATATTTATATTTAACATATAAAACCTGTATTGCCATAGACATTCTTTGAAGCCACCAGTATACACCTGTATATACATATAAACTAAGGATATGGACTGATACACCCCTGATACACCCCTAGAGACTGTTACTGTATAATTAAAGGGGCTAAATACTGGAAGGTCTGAAAGGTTCCACCCTCAGGACAAACCAAGCCAGAATTGGAAAGAAAAAAAAAAAAAAAGACATTTTTTCCTTTTTTTTTCCTCTCTTTTTGGGTTTTTTCCCCGAGTAAATGCCTCACGTATCTCTGATACTCCATAGGTAATAACGCATTTGATATTATATTGGCATAATAATATTGCATTCTTTAGAACATACAATAAGTCCTCTATGTAAGCCTCACACAAAGTGCTATATTCTCTATACTAAACACATACAGGAAGAGGGCATATTTTGTTGGAACTCGCTTACATAAAAGGACAAATGCAACTCAAATAATTCTTATATTTTATACCTAACAACCCCCTAGTCCCCCAATAAAGGCCTACGGTTCTACGGGGGTTACCTGATAAGGGGAGTTAAGGAAATAATAAAGAGGAAAAATATACTAAGTTAAGGGAAATCATAAATTAACCCTCAAAATTATCCTCTCTCTTTCTTGGGGAATGCCCCCCAAAAGCACACACGTACAAAAAACTAAAAGAGGGTCTGCAGGAGGGACAGCCAAGATCCCACCAGGGGCAGCAAAATCAAGTCCAAACCCCAAAACAGACATAATAGGATTTTTTAAAAATCCAAATAACTCTAACATACTAGTAGCATCTGAAAGCTCTGAGATACTTGAAATAGTCTCTAGGACCCCCTATAGAGACTCAGAAGGAGGAACAGATACTACAATGGAGAATGGTGAACAGCATAATATACTACACATAGAAGAACCTATGGATAGACAGAATTGGGACGTACAATCTTATATAAAATCGATACCCACAAGAGAGGATATGGACAGATATGTGAACAGATTAGAAACTTCCTATAAGAGTGAGATACAAACAATAAAAGTGGCTGTTATGGAGACACAAAAAAGGGTTGAAAACATAAACACGAAAATGGAAGATATGAACCAAAAAATTTATGATCTAGAGGAAAGAAATCGGGAGACCGACAGATTTTTAGTACAAATGTTTAACTCAAATGACGAAATGGAAAACAGAACCAGACGCAATAACATCAGAGTCAGAGGGCTTCCAGAGTCAATAACACCAGATAAACTGAAAGATACCCTACAGGAAATATTTAATACTTTACTAAAGCAACCAATTACAACCGGTATCGAAATTGATCGAGCACATAGAGCACTGGGCCCAAAGGATAAGGATATAACAAAACCCAGAGACGTAATCTCCAGAATACATTTTTTTCGGGTAAAAGAGAATATTATGGTGGAAGCCAGGAAACAAAGAAACTTCGAATACGAAGGAGCCACACTTATTTTCCTACAGGATTTGTCCAAACACACCTTGATCAAAAGGAAAGCTCTAAAACCACTCCTAGATATATTAAAAGAAAGGAACATTCTATATAAATGGGGTACTCCATTTCAACTAATAGTACATCAAAATGGCCAGAAGAATATTTTCCGGGACTTAAAAGATCTCCCAGATTTCCTGAAAAATCTTGACTTACCCCTAATAGACATACCGGCCTGGCCGCAAACATATTCCGATATCGCGGAAGGACTTACCAGAAGAAGAAGATAGACACAATGGGAAGGGAGGGGGTGGACGGGAGGGGGACGGGGAAAATTCAGAAAAAGAGAAAAAAGAGAAAAAAATTTTCTTCTTTTTTTTTTATATTTCTTGTTTAATGTTTTTTTTTTTTTTTTTTAGGCAAAATGAATGCAAAATTAATGCAAAATTAATGTATGGTAATAAGTATAGATACACCAAGGAAAAATCCTAAAAATAAGCACTAAATAAGATACGAACACTAAAAGTGTTTTTTTTTTAATTTTTTATTTGTTTTTTTTTTTTTTTTGTTGTCCTAAACGGACAAATAAACAAATAAGTAGACATTAAAGATATGAATATTAAGATCAATGGAGGGGAGTAATGAATGCAAGACTATTATGTCTAAACGAATAGGGATATGGATAAATATGAAATGTACTTATGTGGACATGTACAGGATGAATGTAGATACAACAAGCAAAAGGTATCCACCCAGATCTAGCAACCTAGAAACAAGACAGCATACCCCAGTGTACTCTATTTCCTTCCCCCGGGGCTTTTTTTTTTTCCTAAACACGATATATTTCACATTCACTATCAATAATTACGAGAATAATCAACATCAACATTTTTCCCTCACTGTCCAAAATGGACAACAATAACAAGGGCACCAAAAAACACTGAAGTAAAACATCCTCTTTTTTTTTTTTTTTTCTTTCTCTTTTCCTTATTTGTTTTTTTTGTTTTTTGTGTGACACCTTCTTCTTTTTTTGTTTGGTTATTTTTTTCCCCCCCCCCCTTGATAGTTCCCTCCCTTTTCTTTTTTTTTTTTTTTTCTTTCTCCTTCCTCTTCCCCCTTCTCCCCCCCCCAACTCGATCCCCCGCCCTCCTCCTATATCTGTGACCCCTTTTTTTTAAAAATATAAAATATAAATTGACTGGGGAGAACACTGATCTGCTGGGGGAAGTGTTCAGTTACCCCAAATAGGGACCTTATTTATTAAGGGTTGACTTAGATTAGTCGTAGATCAAAGATACAAATGCAAGTAGAGTGAATGAATGGAGTGTGAGTGAAACTTGATTAACAGGACAGTATTTAACCACTTCAGCCCCGGACCATTTGGCAGCCAAAGGACCAGAGGTCTTTTTTCAATTTCGCACTGCACTACTTTAACTGGTAATTGCGCGGTCATGCAATTTTGTAACCAAACGAAATTTGCGTCCTTTTCTTCCCACAAATAGAGCTTTCTTTTGATGGTATTTGATTGCCTCTGTGATTTTTATTTTTTGCGATATAAACGGAAAAAAAGCGAAAATTTTGAAAAAAAAAGAGATTTTCTACTTTTTGTTATAAAAAAAATCTAATAAACTCAATTTTAGTCAAACATTTGGGCCAAAATGTATTCAGCCACATGTCTTTAGTAAAAAAAATGCCAATAAGCGTATATTTATTGGTTTGCGCAAAAGTTATAGCGTCTACAAACTAGAGTACATTTTCTGGAATTTACACCGCTTTTAATTTATGACTGCCTATTTCATTTCTTGAGGTGCTAAAATGGCAGGGAAGTACAAAACCCCCCCAAATGACCCCATTTTGGAAAGTAGACACCCCAAGCTATTTGCTGAGAGGCATGTTGAGCCCATTGAATATTTTTTTTTTTTTAGTCCCAAGTGATTGAATAAAGACAAAAATAAAAAAGATTTTTTTTTTTTTCAAAAAGTTGTCACTAAATGATATATTGCTCACACATGCCATAGTTATATGTGGAATTGCACCCCAAAATACATTTTGCTGCTTCTCCTGAGTATGGGGATACCACATGTGTGGGACTTTTTGGGAGCCTAGCCGCGTACGGGGCCCCGAAACCCAAGCACCGCCTTCAGGATTTCTAAGGGTGCAAATTTTTGATTTCACTCCTCACTACCTATCACCGTTTCGAAGGCCATAAAATGCCAAAATAGCACAAAACCCCCCCAAATGACCCCATTTTGGAAAGTAGACACCCCAAGCTATTTGTTGAGAGGCATGGTGAGTATTTTACAGCTCTCATTTGTTTTTGAAAATGAAGAAAGTAAAGAAAAAAAAAACATTTTTTTTTTCTTTTTTTCAATTTTCAAAACTTTGTGACAAAAAGCGAGATCTGCAAAATACTCACAATACCTCTCAGCAAATAGCTTGGGGTGTCTACTTTCCAAAATGGGGTCATTTTGGGGGGTTTTATGCCATCTGGGCATTCCATGGCCTCCGAAACTGTGATTGGCAGTGAGAAGTGAAATAAAAAAATTACACCCTTAGAAAGCCTGAAGGCGGTGATTGGTTTTTGGGGTTCCGTACGCAGCTAGGCTCCCAAAAAGTCCCACACATGTGGTATCCCCGTACTCAGGAGAAGCAACAGAATGTATTTTGGGGTGTATTTCCACATATGCCCATGACATGTTTGAGCAATATATCATTTAGTGACAACTTTTTGTAAAAAAAATATATATATTTTTTTTTTTTTTCATTATTCAATCTCTTGGGACAAAAAAAAAAAAATTTTAATGGGCTCAACATTGCTCTCATCAAATAGCTTGGGGTGTCTACTTTCCAAAATGGGGTCATTTGGGGGGGGGTTTGAACTGTCCTGGCATTTTATGCACAACATTTAGAAGCCTATGTCACACGTCACCCACTCTTCTAACCACTTGAAGATAAAGCCCTTTCTGACACTTTTTTGTTTACATGAAAACATATTTTTTTTTTGCAAGAAAATTACGTTGAACCCCCAAACACTATATATAATGTTAAAGCAAAGGCCCTACAGATTAAAATGGTGGGTGTTGCATTTTTTTTTTCCACACAGTATTTGCGCAGCGATTTTTCAAACGCATTTTTTGTGGAAAAAATACACTTTTTTTTATTTTAATGCACTAAAACACACTATATTGCTCAAATTTTTGATGAAATAAAAAATATGATCTTAGGCCGAGTACATGGATACCAAACACGACATGCTTTAAAATTGCGCACAAACACGCAGTGGCGACAAACTACATACATTTTTAAAAGCCTTTAAAAGCCTTTACATGATACCACATTAGATTCACGGAGGAGGTCTACTGCTAAAATTACTGCCCTCGATCTGACCTTCGCGGTGATACCTCACATGCATGGTGCAATTGCTGTTTACATATGACGCCAGACCAACGCTTGTGTACGCCTTTGCGCAAGAGAAGGGGGGGCAGGGGTGCTTTTTTTTTTTTTTTTTTTTTTTTTTTTTTTTTTTTTTTTTGCTTTTTTATTTTATTTTTAAACTGTTCCTTCCATTTTTTTTCTTTGTTATGATTTTTATTGTTATCTCAGGGAATGTAAATATCCCCTATGATAGCAATAGGCAGTGACAGGTACTCTTTTTTTGAAAAAATTGGGGTCTATTAGACCCTAGATCTTTCCTCTGCCCTCAAAGCATCTGACCACACCAAGATTGGTGTGATAAAATGCTTTCCCAATTTCCCAATGGCGCGGTCTATATCCGGGAGGGGGGACATTCCCTCCCACTGCTTGTAAAAGCAGTCTAGAGGCTAATTACCCGCTAGAATTGCTTTTACATGAAAGCCGATCACTGGCTGAAAAGAATGATACCAAGATGATACCTAAACCTGCAGGCATCATTCTGGTATAACCATTCAAAGTCCAGCAACATACTGGACATATATTGTAATCTTTTTTTTTTTCATGCAGCCTCTTGGCTGAACGAAAAAAAGAGATTGATTGGTGGGTGTGCCCACCATTAGAATACCTCCCTTCATCCACCCACTTCTAATGATGGGCATACATGCACCATTTATATATGCCGATGCATGGGGGCATCCTCCCGCAAAAGTTATGCCGTGTACACACGGTCGGAATTTCGACCGTATGTACGTGGCATTAGGAGCCAATCGCTCCTCCCCCCCCCCCTGCTGCCCCCATGCTTCGGCATATATGCTCTTTTTTTTAACTGTGGTGGTGAAATCCTACAGCGTTGGAGTCGCGGCTTTATGTATCGTGGGAGCAAACGCTGTTGCTGTCAAGATAAATAAATCCGCGTTGCAACTGAATGGCGCACCTGAAAACAAAAAAAATGCTTAACACTAAAACACAGTAAACAAAATTACATACCTGAAAAGCAAGCATGATAAAACATGATAAAACATAATAAAACATTGCAGAATAGAATGGAGTAAAAAAAGAGCAACAATAGAGAGAGAATAGAGTGAGAGAGAGAACAATAAAACGACAACTATTTTATTTTTTTTTTTTTTTTTTTGAGATTCACAGGTAAAAAAGCTCCTGACTGAAGCGACTGAATCAAAACGCTACCACAAAAAAAATGTTAGCGATCGCAGGGATCAGGCCTGACTCTGCGAACGCTGCAGTTATGTGTGCTTAGTGTTTTGTAAGTGACAGTGATCGATCGATACTGCACTTGGGTGGGCTGGGCTGGGCGGAGGGGGAAAACGCAGGTGCTAGCAGGTATCTGGGCTGATCCCGCTAACAATGCGTTTTTTTTTTGGAACCCTAAACTGCTGGGACGCTAGTATAGATCTGATCAGATCAGATATTGATCTGTTCAGATACTGTGCCACTAAGGGAGGTGTATGCTTTGCGCGTGGGTGTTTGCGGTACTGGCACTAACCTGGGGCGACGCAGACCTTATTAGACCCTAAAACCTAATTGATATCACCCGCCGGGCGATCAGGGGGTTAAACCGTTATTGGGTAATAAATGGCGGGTGCCCTGACAGTATAAAAAACAAGCTAACTAACCAGCGTCACCCGTAACAGTAATACAAAAAAAAAAAACTGGTTACCTAGCGACACTAATGCAGCGATCAGAAAAACGATCGCTTAGTGACACTGGCAAAAGGGGGTGAAAGGGTTAACTAGGGGCAATCAGGGGGTTAAAACCTTTATTAGGTAATATATGGGGGTACCTGACGCTATATAAAAACCTGACGGGGAACCTAAATAACTAACTGGCTGACCAGCGTCACCAGTGACATTTATACAGTGATCACTGGTGAAAGGGTTAACTCTAGGGGCAATCAGGGGGTTAAAACCTTTATTTAGGTTGTAATATGGGGGTACCTGACCTATAAACCTATTTATGAACCTATATAAACATGGCGGTAAAAAAAAAAAAAAAAAAAACTGGTTACCTAGCGACACTAATGCAGCGATCAGAAAAACGATCGCTTAGTGACACTGGCAAAAGGGGGTGAAAGGGTTAACTAGGGGCAATCAGGGGGTTAAAACCTTTATTAGGTAATATATGGGGGTACCTGACGCTATATAAAAACCTGACGGGGAACCTAAATAACTAACTGGCTGACAGCGTCACCAGTGACATTTATACAGTGATCACTGGTGAAAGGGTTAACTCTAGGGGCAATCAGGGGGTTAAAACCTTTATTTAGGTTGTAATATGGGGGTACCTGACCTATAAACCTATTTATGAACCTATATAAACATGGCGGTAAAAAAAAAAAAAAAAAAAAACTGGTTACCTAGCGACACTAATGCAGCGATCAGAAAAACGATCGCTTAGTGACACTGGCAAAAGGGGGTGAAAGGGTTAACTAGGGGCAATCAGGGGGTTAAAACCTTTATTAGGTAATATATGGGGGTACCTGACGCTATATAAAAACCTGACGGGGAACCTAAATAACGAAATAACTAACTGGCTAACCAGCGTCACCAGTGACATTTATACAGTGATCACTGGTGAAAGGGTTAACTCTAGGGGCAATCAGGGGGTTAAAACCTTTATTTAGGTTGTAATATGGGGGTACCTGACCTATAAACCTATTTATGAACCTATATAAACATGGCGGTTAAAAAAAAAAAAAAAAAATGGTTACCTAGCGACACTAATGCAGCGATCAGAAAACCGATCGCTTAGTGACACTGGCAAAAGGGGGTGAAGGGGTTAACTAGGGGCAATCAGGGGGTTAAACCTTTATTAGGGGGGGGTAGGGGGCTACCTTGGACCTAAAACTAACTGCCCTGACAGTTATTACAGTCACACTGACACTAAATGCAGTGATCAGTAAATAAATGATCACTGCAATTAGTGACACTGTGACTGGGGGGGGAGGGGGTGATCTGGGGGGTGATCAGGGGGTGACAGGGGGGTGGAATATGTGCCTAACTGTACTGGTGTCAGTGTACTGTTGTGCACTAACCTTTACATGTTCACCGCTCGGCGTCTCCGGTCACATAGACCGGCGCACCGAGCGTGACATCACTTCCGCCTTCCTGTCTGTACAATAGACAGGAAGGGGAAGCTTTTCATTGGCCAGGAGCGATCGCGAGGGGGTGGCCAGAAACCACTGGCCGTCCCCTCGTCCCGGATCGCTCCTGACACGATCCCGACCGTCCCCGCCGGCGGAGGGGGGTCCGATCGGACCCCCCAACCGCCTGAAGAATGGCACGTACAGGTACGTGATTCTGCTGACGTATATCTACATGGGGCGGTCGGGAAGTGGTTAAAGAATTTTTTTTTTATTTATTTTTTTTTTGTTTTTTTGTCTTCTCTCTCCCACCATCCGGGTGAAATTTCCAACATGATAAAAATATGCTCATACAATATCAGAGGATTAAACATACCATCTAAGAGACTCCAGGTTCTGCAGTCATGCCATAGACAAAATATCGGTATACTTATGCTCCAAGAGACACATTTTCGTTCGGATCACATACCTACCATACGGAATAGGCACTATCCAACCTGGTACCATGACTCTTTCGCATACTCAAAATCTCGAGGAGTTGCTATCGTAATACACAAATCTGTCCCACATCAAGTCTTAGAAATTTATAGAAATAAAGATGGAAGAGGGCTCTTGCTGAAGGTTAATATCTATGGCAAAAAATACACCTTCATTAATATATATTTACCTAACTATGACCAAATCGAATTTGGGACGCAACTCCTCACAGATTTAATGAGTAAAGCAGAAGGGATCACAGTAATTGGCGGAGATTTTAACTTTATCTTTAACCCTGAGTTAGACACTTCAGCTCCTCCAAAAAAAGAAAAAAGTATGGCAAGGAAAAAGTTCTCAGAAATGTTGAATAGATACCATCTAGTAGATACATGGAGAATGGCCTACCCGGAAGATAGGGATTATACATTCCTATCAAAGGTCCATGGAACCTATCACCGACTAGACTATCTCCTGATAAACCAACAAGGGTTGCCGGAGCTCTCCTCTCCAGAGATCGGCAATGCGATATGGTCAGACCATGCACCTATCTTTATCACTTTGACTATAGACAAAGGAAAAAGAACCAGGAACTCTTGGAGACTCAATGACAATTTACTGTTTGACGACATCTGCGTAACAGAGATCAGAGAAGCAATAACGAACTTTTTAGTAGACCACGCAGGTGATAATACCTCCCCACCTAATCAATGGGAAACATTAAAATGCATTATAAGAGGTCTATTTATTAAGCATGGGTCTAGACTAAAAAAACTGAAAGGCAATAAAATAACTCAATTATCAAGAGAAATAGAAAGAATAAGTAAAGAACATAAACAAAAGATGGGGCAGGAACTATTAAAAGAATTAACCACCAAAACAAACGAATTGAAAACATTATTAGATGAGGAAACCCTATTAAATCGAGATAAAATACGATCTTTGAATTATGTCCAAGGAAACAAGCCAGGGAAATTACTAGCGAATAAGATACACCAACAAACAAACTTAACCTCAATTGTAAAAATTAGAGATGAAACAGGCAAATATGTCTATAAACCAAAAGATATTGTTGATACCTTTCGTCACTTCTATACTAAGCTATATAACATCCCCAATCCTATGGCAGAAAGGAATCCAGAAGCTTATCAACAGCAAGTGCAGGAATATATAGAAAATACCCCGATACAAAGATTAACAGAGTCTGAGAAAGGACAACTCGAAGAAGAAATAACAGAAGATGAAATTAAAAAAGTGGTAGACTCTCTAGTAATAGGGAAGAGCCCAGGCCCAGATGGCTTCACCCCGAGGTTTTATAAAATGTTTAAAGATTTACTGGTTCCAATCTTGAAGTGCTTATTTAACGAAGTAACAATCAAACAGCCTTTCGTCCCACAGGGGATGCAAGCTTACATCTCCTTAATACCTAAACCCGAAAAAGATATTACCAACTGTGGCAGCTATCGACCCATTTCGTTGACAAATATTGATCTCAGGATATACTCAAAAGTCATAGCTAACAGACTAACTCCTATACTTCCAAAATATATACATCTGGACCAAGCGGGCTTTGTAAAGGGGAGAGAAGCACGAGATAATACGTCCAAAACAGTAACACTCATGGACTATGCCCAGAAGCACACCATCCCATCCTGTCTTTTGACAGTAGACGCCGAAAAGGCGTTTGACAGGGTGGGATGGTGTTTTCTAGAAGAGACACTGAAACAATGGGGAATAGGACCGAAGTTATTGGAAAAAATAATGGTAATATATCAAAAACCTATAGCCAGAATTAGAGCAGCAGGAGAGATTTCTGAGCCTATAGTGATAACTAACGGAACTAGACAGGGTTGTCCTCTGTCTCCCCTACTATATGTGTTGGTTATGGAACATTTAGCAATAGCCATCCGGAAAAATAGTGATATACAGGGGCTAAGAGTAGGGGAGACAGAGTACAAACTGTCTGTTTACGCAGACGATCTATTGGTATATATAACAAACCCGGTAATAACACTTCCCAACCTAATACAGGAATTTGATAATTTTGCCAAAGTTAGTAATTTTAAAGTAAATTACAATAAATCTGAAATAATGGACATCATACTCCCCGAAAATAAAATAGAAATAATTAGGACCAACTTTCCTTTCAAATGGCAACCTTTAGCCGTAAAATACTTAGGAATATACATCCCAAAAGATTTAGATCAATTATATGAACTTAATTACCTCCCAATCACAAATAAAATAAATAAGTTACTACAACAATACGCAAAAGGAAATCACTCTTGGATAGGGAGGATAAACATAATAAAAATGGATATTTTACCTAAGATTTTATATATATTTCAGGCCATACCCCTTTTTCCTATAAAAAAAATGTTAAATCAAATCCGTAAAATCATAGGAAGTTTTGTTTGGGCCAGGAAGCCCGCTAGAATAAGTAGAACAATATTGATTCGTGCCAAGGAGGAAGGGGGACTGGCACTGCCAGATATTTTGACATACTTAAAAGCGGCCCTTATAACCAGAGTGATAGACTGGTTTCAAAATGAAGATTCTAAAGAATGGGTCAGACTGGAAGAAGGGATGTCAAATATCAGCCTAAGGTCTTTGCCATGGATTAGAAAGGAGAAACGTCCACCAGATAAAGATATGCCATATTTTGTGAGCCGGGTACTGAAAGTATGGGACGGTTTAGTAAAACAAGGAAAAGGATCAACACTTATAGGGCCAATGACTCCTATATTCGATAATCCTGAATTTCCGCAAGCAATGAAAGTGGAAACCTTCCTAAAATGGAATAAAAAACAAGATATCAGAATAAAAGATATTATAGAACGGGACAGGTTAATATCATTCGAATTTATGGGTATAGAATATAAAAATAACTGGATCCAGTACTGGCAATTATATAAATATATTTCCTCCATAGCAAAAGAAGACACAATAAACAGACCGTTACTAGCCCTTGAGGAGATATTAATACAAGAACAGAAACCGATCCATAATTTGTCCATGGTATATAAATATCTAATGAAAAATAACACGGTAAAAGAAATTAATTACGTAAAAAGGTGGGAAGAAGAATTAGAAATAGATATTCCTAAAGAAAAATGGAAAGAAGCCTTTAAAATTATTCATAAATTATCTAAATCTAGTAGAGATCATGAAAGGAACTATAAATTATTGACGAGGTGGTATCGGTGTCCAACAGACATGAATAAAATTAATTCTGAAAACGAAAACACATGTTGGAGATGCCTTCAAGCGGTTGGAACAATGTCACACATATGGTTTCATTGTCCTAAAGTATATAGTTTTTGGCAACAGATATATAAGACATATGCCCTGATGACAGGAATAGAAATACAACCCGATATCCTGATGTCAATAATGTCAATGAATATGGGATCTATAAACAAGGTTAAGAAAGGAACCTTGAAATATTTCTTAACGGCAGCACGAACCAACATAGCCAGGAAATGGAAAAATAGTAGGTGTCCTAATATAGATGAGTGGGAGATGGAGATGGACGAAATATGTAGAACAGAGATAAGAACGGAAAAGGAAAAGGTAAATGGGGAGGGAGCAAACAATGCCTGGCAGACCTGGTTAGGATTTAAAATATTGCACCCAGGATGGAAGAACTTAATAGGAGAGAAATAGGGTACATTTTTTTTTTTTTTTTTTTTTTTTTTTTTTTTTGGTATGAGTTGGTAGTGGTGAACAAATGAAGGATGGATGCACAGAAGTAAGGGGTTAGTAAACTTATGGAAATATAAATAAAGTCAGATGATTATATGTATGAGATATGACATATAAATGTACAAGAAAGAGACAAGCACCCTTTGTATAAATGTAAATGTATGAAAATTTGTAAATATGTAGAAAATTTGATAAATAAAGATATATATAAAAAAAAAAAAAATAAACTATACTAAATCAGAAGCGATGGGAGTGGCGTTGCAAACCACGACTCGCAATATGATTCAACCAAATTTTAGCTTCAAATGTTGCTAAATGCACTAAGTTACCTGGGCACACAGATTCCACCAGATATAGGAAAGACCTTTAAAGCGGATTTTCCAACTTTTAACAACTCAGTAAGGCTGTTACTGGAGAAATGGCATCAGGGTATACACTCATGGTTCGGCCGATGTAACATCATTAAGATGTGCATTTTACCTAAATTCTTGTACTTATTTCAAGCTCTGCCATTTGCCGTTCCAGGGGTCTTTCTTCGCCAAATCGGTTCGCTCTTTACAAAATTTATATGGGCAAAGAAAAGACCAAGGATAGCAAGAGGTATTATGTCGCTGCCCAGGTGTTTTGGTGGAATAGCCATCCCAGACTTAGGGAAATACTACCAAGCAGTGCATCTTGGGAGGGTGGTGGACTGGTGCAGGCATGGAGAACTCAAGTCATGGGTGGATTTGGAACAGAAGTTTAGTGCGATCCCCTTAAGTAGGGCACCTTGGTGCTACGAATCATTACTGGACTCGATTAGAGAGCATCCCATTATAGGAACTACAATACGTATCAGTGCAACCCTATGTCGGGACCCCAAAATCTCGTCGAAAAATTCACCTTTGATACCGGTGCTTGGTAACCCGGGGTTCCCACCAGGTACAGAGGCAGGGGCATTCAAAAAACTAGAGGAGAAGGGAATTTTCCAAGTCTCACACTTTACTCAAAATGGGGATTGGCCTACAATAGCGACTTTGATATATCAGGGGGGACCCTATGAAATAAATACATGGCGAGCAATACAATTACAACATTTTTTGAGATCCCTGGGGCCAGCGGCAAACTATGAACGACATTTAACCAAGTTTGAACAATGCTGTAATGAGAAAGAACCTCTCCCCCGGTTGATCTCAAAAATGTATGGGTTGCTAAGCGCCCCTCCTGAGGACTTTGTGCTACCTAGTATGGCCAAATGGGAAAAAGATTTGAATAGGACATTCTCCCCGGACCAACATAGGAATATTATTTACCTGGCTTTGAATACATCAATGTGCACACGAATTCAAGAGTTAAACTACAAAGTATTGACACAATGGTACTATACGCTGACAAGGCTCCTGAGAATCTATGCAGAGGCTTCGGATCTTTGCTGGCGTTGCGGAGAGGAACAAGGAACTTTAATACATATATTTTGGTCATGTCCCAAGATTAGGCAGTACTGGGGGGAGGTACAGAGAATCTCACAGAAATGTTTTTTCTCCCTCCTTGGGTAGCCTGGGGGGGAGGGTAAGGGGTTGCTTTAAAGGGGATAAAGAAGAGGGGGTAAGAATGCAAGGGGGAACACAGAGCACTGAGGAAGAGTGTTCTAAAGGTCCCGAATAGTAATGACAGGAAACGATAATGATAGGGGGGGTGGGAATATAAGTATGATATGCTTGCCGCCTAAGTTAGGGATTGGAATTTTCCTGCCGTTATTTAGGTATATATATATATATATATATATATATATATATATATATACGAATTGTTATGTGATTTTGCATTCTGTACCACCCTTAATTAAAAATAAAAGTAAAATATGAAAAAAAAAAAGAAAAATTGCTGCCCAACTACCGTGTAACATAAAAAGTTGCAATGACCACCATTTTATTCTCTAGGGTGGCTGCTAAAACAATTTATATAATGTTTGGGGGTTCTGAGTAATTTTCTAGCAAAAAAATTATGATTATTACATGTAATTATATGCATGATTAAAGCGTTTGGTAACCCAAATTTTTTTTTTTTGGTCCCTTAAAGCAGATTACACAGCACAGCACTTGTACTATGTATTCTGCCCCCCTGTAAACTGTAAAAAAAAAAACTAAACCTACCACTTCCTGTATGCCCTCTCTAAACAGACCACGATAACCAGGGATCTAAAGCCCCATACACACGGTCGGATTTTCCGAGTGGATTCTGTCCTATCGGACAATGTTGTCGGGAAAATATCCGACCGTGTGTAGGCACCATCGGACAGTGTACCTCGGATTGTCCGACGGACAAAGTCCTATCTCCTGCTGGATAGATTTTTCGACAACAAAGTCCGATCACACCAAATCCGATCGTGTGTAGCGTAGTCCGACGGACAAAGTGCTACGCATGCTCAGAAGAAATTCTGTGACGGAAGCGCTCGGTCAGGTAAAACTACCTTTCCTAATCGACACAGCACATTCGTCACGCTGCAATGTTAAAATGTCTTTAATGCAGCGCATTCTCTTTTTCTTTACAATGCAAGAAGAATGACATGTTTTAGCTGCTCCTATTCACCCGCACTTCTCCCAAACTTAGTTCTTTATTAGTTTTCAGGATTTCTAGACTACATGTTTATTTTTACTCAGATCGTAAAAGAATCTTTGTTATATTTTTTGGATGATTTGTCATTTTTGTTTTTTTTTTGGAATACATATTTTAAGGAGATTTTTTTTTTTTTTTTTTTTGGGGGGTTGTGTGTCTCAACTTAGCAAAACAACATTATTAACATTTCTATTTGTTGCTTAAATTTACTAGGAGTTTGTTTGTTGTTGGTGCCCCTTGTTAATTACTTTATGATTAGTGAAATGTACCTGCCTACTCACAAATAAACTGTCATTGTAGAAAAGTAAAACACATAGGCAATGATTATTTCAAATCAAAAATACCTTTATTTAGGTCTCAGCAACAAACCAAAGAGGAACGCAGCAATGGAGAAACTTGGGGAATTTGCAAAGCCTTGGACCCCCACGGCAACCATCATTTTTGAAGCGTCTAAAATTGGGGGCCTGAGGAGTACGTATCTAAATAATAAGGGAGTGCTATTTGGTCCTGAAGTCCAAAACATCCGGAACTGCAGCAGATGCCATCTAGGTCCCCAGGCTCTGGTACTACGAGAGGCTCCATCTTCTCTCAGACCAGACTGAATCCAGGTCGTCACTCTCAGGTCTTCCTTCCACGCTTCCTTGCACGCTGTGGCTGTGGTGCTGGTGGGGTGGCAGAAGGAGGAGGAGGAGGAGGCGGAGCATGGTCACTATGGCAAACATGTGTGAGTGTGGTCATCTCCCCAGCCATCCCCTTATTTAGGGCTTTGAGGATGACATCCTCACACATGTTGCGTTGCCCCACCTCCATACCCATCATTTTCGTGACAACCAAGGAGGCAAAGGTCTCCTCGTCGGTGGGTGTGGCATGTAGGGAGGCTGAAGCCTCTCTGATCATCCGGAGCGCTGACTCTCCCGCCTCACCCCCCCTTCTCGCCCTTTTGTAGGGAAGGCGGAGGGGAGGGATTTGGGAGTCAGTCAGGCTCCTAGGCCTACCCCGCTCTTGGCTGCCACTACCCACCTCTTGGCTGCCACTAACCCCTTCCTCCTCCTGACTGCCACATTCCACAGCCTCCTCCTGGCTGAGGTCTTCCTGTGTATGAAAAAGGGACATAGTTTCAGTTATTTGTTCATCAAACACACACAATTTTCATCTAGTGACTGTTGCAAAATGGTTACAAATAGAAAACCATACAATTCTCAGCCCTGCAGTTTATATTCTTGCCCCAAATGTCTCCAACACTACTGTCAGTTGATATGTCAAACACGTTAGGAACTAAGCAATTGGGGATCCTGAATTTACTGAACATCATTTATTTTTCACAAAATTGGTTCCCAAACTACTATACCTGGCTCAAGCTGGGCTCCTCCACCTCTTCCAGACTGGAAGGCCCAGGTTGCTCCTCGGAAGCCTCATCAGGGGTGGCCTGCGCGCAAGGAAGCGTGGAAGGAGGAGGCGAGAGTGGCTCCGTGACATCAGTCTGGTCTTTGAGAAAATGGAGGCTGTCATAGTACCAGAGCTTGGGGGCACAGACCTCATCTGCTGCAGCTCCAGATTCTTGGGACTTCAGGACCTTCTTGCGCTCCCTGATATACGCACTCCTCAGGCTGCCAATTTTCTTTCTTAACTTACCAACAGTTGCCGTGGGGAACCTTGGCTTTACAAATTCCACAAGTTTCAGCAGGGCTGCGTACCTCTTTGTGGCCGTAATGGGGGTGTTTGGCCTGCCATAAAAGGGGAATTTCCCTGTATTTATCAATGAACAGGGGGAGAAAACTCACGTCGTTGAATCCCTGCATAATCTCTGCAAGACACAACACCACACAAAACTATATAAATAATGTCAGGCAAAACTCTCCTAATCTTCTCCATAAAGAAGCCTCAAGGTCTAATCTGTCTAGGCTAGTTATGTAACAACGTCAAATTGTACCTTCGTTATAGCGATCGTCTCGTGCGTGAGCTTTCTCTCCCCTCGTCTCACAGATCGTGGCTACGACACAGGCGTGTGACGTTTTATATACAGTGCGCATGCGTCAAACTCCGCCCGCCGCTGACGATCTTTCTCGTCTATTCCCCACCCCTTCTCTTTACGGCGCAGTGGGGAGAGCACATGGCGGGGACACAGCAGGTGCGCCCGAAATATTGCAGCAACGAGGAGGAGGACGAGGAAAGGCCGGAGGCAGAAACGTCCCGATCCCGGAGCCTGAAATTCAAGGCCTCCAATATGTCATTTGGAGAAATGTTGGAGATGGTGGACATATTAAAGAGGAGCGACTATGATGGGAAGTATGGGCCTTACCTCAACCCCAATGTCCGCAAGGCCAAGATCATGTCTAAAGTTGTGAGGAGGCTGTACAATCATTTTGGGGTACAACGATCCAAGGAGCAACTGAGGAAACGCTGGTCAGACCTGAAACTGAGGGAGCCCGATCAGTACAGAAAGATCAAGCGAGTTCTTCAAAAAAGTAAGTAGTTGTGTTTTGTGTTGGATTTTTGGCTTGCATACTGCTCCATGTGTTTGTATTTTTACAAAGTTGTACATTAGAAAATGGCCACTTTCATGTTCGTCTGTGCATTCGATCGTACTCAACCTCGATCTTTCTGCCACTGTCATTTTCGTGTGTGTCCATTCGATCGTACTCAACCTCGATCGTTCAGCCACTTATAATACGATGTTTGGTGATTTTTTTGGGGAAAGGAAGTTTGTTCTCACTAGAAATGTCATCAAGAATGTAAAGCCAATTTATTCAATGTAAAGGAGAGGTCACCCAGTAGCTGTTTACCCATCTGGACTCTAGAGCACTAGTGCTGGGACACCCAAACCCACTTTTTATTATGCTTTTCCACACATGTGCTCCAGTGGATACTAGAGGGGGGTCTCCATCAGACAAACTTCTACCAAAAAAGCTAGTAAGTTTAGCACCTTTACAAAGTGACTACATTCATGTTGTTGTCATTTGTAACTGGCCAAACAAAAATATTGTCCCTCACTTTCAAGCAATGTTTGACATTTCCTATTTCTGCCCTAAATAGATTGTGTTGCTAAATCTTCCTTTTGTACCTTCTCATAGGGGAGCGAAAACTCGTGACGTCTGAGGAAACCACAAAACCAACACCTCCCAAAGAAGGGGAAAGACCAGAAGCAGAGGAGGAGGAGGAGGAAGGAGAGATCATAGAAATTGTGTGTGGGAGAACACAGCTACTGGTAAGCTAATCAATGTATGCCTGCCTCATTTCCAAAACACATTTTTTTTTTTTTTGGTTGTTTTTAGGTGACGTGGATGTTGTGGAAGAAGAATCGCACTTTACCACAGAGAGTGCCCACGTACTCATCGGGGAAATAATGGTCTGCAATCGAGAACTAGATGACATAAAGCAAAACATCAATGATGTTCAACAAAAATTGAAGAACATCATTGATGTTTTAGGAAAAATCTGAAAACGCACCAAGTAATTAACACACATTTGTGGCTGTTTCTGAACACATTTGCAACTTAAGAACTGTGTGAAATTTGGAACATGCACACATTGTGTCCACATGTGCTAGCTCCCATCATGGTGGATGAATGACAATGTTTTTTTGGGGGTGCAACCACTTTACGAACTACTAAAGTGGTTGTGGTGAAGGGGTTGCACCCCCAAAAAACGTCCATTCACCCCCATGATGGAAAATGGCACTTTTGAAGATTCTAGGCATGTGTTTTACCATCTAATGACCATTTTCAGACCCAAATTGTGTGCATGTTCTAAATTTCCACTTTCCAGGGGTGACCCCCCATGTGATGAAGGCAAGATCAAACACACTTTGAACATATAGTCATGTCTGATCTTGTCTTCACTTTAGAAAGTTGAACTTTCCTAGTTCCTATGTTCTGTTTTGCTCCATGCCTGGTTTTACCAAATGCAGAATGTTTGTAAACAATGTTGTCAAGAACCAAGATCTTGTCAGTTTTGGCAAGAAGTTTGTAAATGCACTTGGGAATGTGTTGCAAGTAAACTTTTTTAATTTTCTAAATGTGTGGCTTCCTTATTTAAAAACAAAAAAAGCATTATGTATGTCAAATGTAAAGGATTTGGGGGGCAATGGGTGTTATTTACTAAAGGCAAGTCCAGTTTGCACTGCAAGTTTCTTTTCCAGGGCACTTTTGCACTGCACTTGTAGAGCATAGTAGATTTGACTTATGTAAATGACACCCACAGTGATTTGTTTGAAAACACGTAGCACACCATTTTTGGTAATACACACATTTCTGTCATGGTGATGAAAAGGAGTATTTTGGGTGTCAGTTATGCACTACAAACCTTCTCTAGACCAAAGATTAGGTATCAAACACACAACATGAGAAGAATCTTTTTGGGAAGAAGAGACTGTTACCTAATTTTGCCCAGAAAGTGCATTCCCACTGTTGAAGCTAAAGGGAAAAAAATTTCAAGGTCAAATAAGCAATAATACGGAAATGACAAGAAATCATAGGTTGGTTTAAAAAATATATTTATTAAAAAATGCCTCTCACACATCGTCAGGCAGAGCAATGGCCCCCCTACCCACAAAGTAGTCCCGCGCGGGCATTTAGAGGGGGCAAGCCTGGACGTGCCGCTTGAAGGGCTGTGAGGTCAGCATTGGAAGGGCCCTCCACATCTGGGCCAACGGGCACCACATAGTTGCTGTTGTGTCATTTTAAAAAGTTGTGCAATATGCAACAGGCAAGAACTATGTGGTTCAGTTTGTATTCCGCCAAGTTAATAGCCGTCAAAAACAGGCGGAAGCGGCTGGCCAGGATTCCGAAGGTGTTCTCCACCACTCTGCGGGCTCTGGACAGCCTGTAATTGAAGACCCTCTGGTCTGGGGTGAGGGTCCTCATCGGAAGGGCCTCATCAGATGGGGAGTCAACGCAAACGCTTCATCTGCGACAAAGACGAAGGGGAGTCCTTCAGCATTCTCCTCTGGAGGTGGCAAGCACAGACTGCCATTTTGGAGACGCCAGTAGAACTCCGTGTGCGCAATGGCACCACCATCCGAGATCCGGCCGTTCATCCCCACGTCCACATACAAAAAATCGTATGTCGCCGACACCACCGCCAACATCACTACACTATTAAACCCCTTATAATTATAATAGTAGGACCCCGAGTTGGGCGGTGGGACGATGCGGACGTGTTTCCCATCAATTGCACCTCCGCAGTTAGGAAAGTCCCAACAGCTGGCAAAGTGGGAGGCCACAGTCTGCCATTCCTGTGGCGTGGAAGGGAACTGTGGAGTGAAACAAGAAAAAAAAATTTGTCACTTTGCACATAAACATTGCAAGCAGATTAGACATTAAACATCTTGGAACAAGATCATACTTTTACATTTTAGGCTGGAAAGTATTTGCACAGAAAAGTAGAGGGTCCCCTTAGCAGATTACTCACCCCCTATCAATCCCCCCACTTCTGATGGGCCATTGGCAATAACTAGGGGTTTGGGGGGGGGTTTGGACAGGTAACCCTCTGCACTTCATTGATTGCCAAATGGCTCAATAATGTGTGCTAGTTTGGCCAGACCCTCCTTACTTAACACTATTGGCAGCCCACAGGAAAGATAAAATAACATTCAAAATCCCCCCCCCCCCCCCCCCCCAAAAAAAAAAAAGGAACGCACATTTGGACATTCTGAAATTACCTAGCAAGCTAATAGGAGGGAAAGAACACAAAAAAAGAGGAAATGGAAAGTATGGAGCCAGCCCCTTGCACTACATGCTTTGCTGAATTCATCCCTAAAGATGCCCACTATAAAGAGGTAGGTATATGGTGTCTATTGACCTTTGGAAAGCCAGCAGATAGAGGATTGGTACCATCTGACAGAGCAGTTGGGGGAGGGGGTTCAGAATGAATTGGGCACCCCCCCCCCCCCCCAACAAAAAGGGAAAAAAAAGGGGCTCTACATGAAGTAAACCACACAGCAAACATTTGTGCATATTTTAGGGGGTGTTTGGGGGAAAACAATACTATGCAGCAGACAAAATACATTGCTTAAGTGACTAGGCCATAGGTGTCTATTGGGGCAGAAGAGCATGCTGGGGAGGTAAGTGAAGGGAAAAATGCATGAAGGAGAAAAGGGGCACAGCATATTAGAGCATATTGCAATCATGGTAATTAGGGAAGGAGGTCAAAAATACAAGACATTAGCAAACAGAGCATACATAGAAGGGAATAGTAAAGGAGAAATGTTACCTTAATATAGTCCTCCTGCAGGACCTGGATGATGGCAGAACAGGTCTCTGGAATAATGATTCCCAGGGCCTGGGGAGAGATACCTGAAGAGAACTTCAAATCCTGAAGGCTTCTCCCTGTCGCCAAGTACCTCAACGTAGCAACAAGCCTCTGCTCCGGAGTGATGGCTTGTCTCATGCAGGTATCCTGCCGGCTGATAAAAGGGGTCAGCAAAGCCAAAAGACGGTGAAAAACAGGGTCCGTCATCCGGAGAAAGTTCCTGAAATCATCAGGATTATTCTCCCGGATCTCACGAAGCAAAGGCATGTGCGAGAACTGATCACGCTGAAGCAACCAATTCTTGGTCCACATACTCCTCGTCACTCTGTTCATGGACGGGTCTTGGCTCAAAGCTAAAAGCCCGACACCAATTCCGCGTACAGCACGAACTCGGCGACGAGTACGTACGGGAAACATCGCTCACAAAAGGTCGGCTGGTCAGAACGGACAAACAGAAAGCACCGATAAACAGCAAGGCCTGAAAGAACGAAATGAATACCAGAAACGAGCAGACAATAAGCAGTGCAAATCAAAGCGTCCTATATCAAGATATAGGCCGCAATGACCAACAAATGCGAACTGACTACACGCACTAATAAACAGATACGCACGACAAGCACAAACTGAAGAGCAGTAACGATCTGAGTCAGAAAAACTGAGAAGCGCGAATCTTAAGTCCCCAAACTTCGACTAACTCGCGATAAACACGGGATCAGCAGAAGGAGCCCAACGGGTGCCTGACGTGGTGCTGAACTTCCCTTTTCTAGTCTCGTGGAAGACGACTTACGTCACGACGTTGTGTACTTGCAGACCGGAAATTCCGACAACGTTGTCCGACCGTGTGTACGCAACACCAACAATCGGACAAAGTACGACGGACAGGATCCGACGGACCTGGTCCTCGGATAATCCGCGCGTGTGTATGGGGCTTAATTCTAAGGGCAATATAGACAGGGAAAATAATTTTGAGAGGGAAGAAGATCTTGGAACGGAGAGAGGAGAGGCTGAAAGATCTTGAGACGGAGAGATGTAGGAGAGAGTGAGGGAAGAAGTCCTTTGGACACCCAACTGATACTTCTCAAAACAAAAGTTTCTTAGACCACCAGTAAAGTATTAATTTTCTATTCTTTCTATTGATATTTACTAAAACCATACGGACTGCCCGCCGTCGTTTTACGTCGGTACTTTGAAGAGGGACATCGTTGTTGGCAGCAGCTAGCTACCATAATCCCGGTATCCTCTTCTTCAGCAGGCGGTCCACTTTCAGATAAAAGTGGTCTCTGCAAAGGATTCGCCGCAAGATCACTTTTATCGGCAGTGGGAGAGGGCCACCCTCCCCCCGTGCTCCAGTGCCCTCTGCCGCTTACCAGAGCCGCCGCCAGCGGCGGTGGCGATCGGGTCCTGTGCCCTGTTAGGTATGGAGAAGAGTGAGGGGAAGATGGCCCCCACCTTTCTCCATACCATTGCAGGGCGAAAGCATTGTCAAAACGTCACTTCCACCCATAGCTCTTAAAGCAACATTTTATAAAAAAATAATTTAAATGACATTTAATTTGTTTTTTATTGCATTTTAGTGTAAATATGAGATCTGAGATTTTTTTGACCCCAGGTCTCATATTCAAGAGGTCCTGTCATGCTTTTTTTTTCTATTACAAGGGATGTTTAATTTTTTTTTTAAAAGTACAGTATAAAAATAAAAAATAAAAAATAAAAGGTAAAATAAATAAGAAAATTTTTTTTTTTTAAATGCGGGCACAATTTTGAAGCGTGACATGTTGGGTATCAATTTACTCAGCGTAACATTATCCTTCACAATATAAAAAAATTGGGCTAACTTTACTGTTGTCTTATTTTTTAATTAAAAAAAGTGTATTTTTTTTCCCAAAAAAGTGCGTTTGTAAGACCGCTGCGCAAATACGGTGTGACATAGAGTATCGCGACAACCGCCATTTTATTCTCTAGGATGTTAGGAAAAAAAATATAGATATATAATGTTTGGGGGTTCTAAGTCATTTTCTAGCAAAAAGAAAACAGTTTTTAAATTGTAAACACCAAATCTCAGAAAGAGGCTCGGTCCTTAAGTGGTTAAACTTTGTAATATATTTGGAATTGTTTTGTACAAAATGATTCTTTTACAAATATAGAGAAATACACATGGTTGTATATCCCAACAAAAACTGACTTTAATAGTCTTATCAATGGTTTTGTGATGATATATAAAATTCATTAGAGAATTAATTTTACTGTAAATAAGTCTTGATTAAATTATCAAGCTCTGTGCACAGTATAACATTTTGTCCGTGCATTTTTAAAGTGTAAGCTTGGAGGTCTGTTTGTTTTGAGAAGAATCACAAGTGTTAGGCCTCATGCACACGGATGTTTTTGCAGCCGCGTTTTTGAGCGTTTTTTTCAGCTTAAAAACGCCTGTCTATGTTAGTCTATGGCTTCATGCCCACCTAGGCGTTTTTGAGCTGCAAATGGCATAGGCGTTTTTAAGCTGTAAAAAAAACCCAGGACCAGTGCGTTCCGTGGTGCGGCGCTAGAGCTGTAAAAACGCGAATCGCGCAAAAACGTGCAAAAACGCGCACCAGCGTTTTTGAGCTGCAGCGTTTTTTTGCTGCAAAAAGTTGATTGGACACTGTAATCCCTGTATAGGAAATTAGAGATGTGTTTTTCTTTAAAAAACGCTAATTAACGCTGGAGCTAAAAAACACACAAAAACGTGCAAAAACGCCAATGCAAAACGCGGTAAAAGTCTATTTTTTTTTGGGCTGCTTCTTCCAGGTGTCCGCCCTAGCTTTACAGCCCATTTTTTAAAATGTCCGTGTGCATGAGGCCTTAAAGTCAACACCTAGCTTGTTTACATAAGTCCGTAGAGCCACAGAAAGCTATTTACTAAGTGTTTCCAAATCTAAATTTACCAAGTCATCATTGAAGTATTGAAATATGGTATTTTTTAATAAGAGCCTGTGGTAAAAAAATATTATCATCTGTATTCCAATATATATTTTAAGTTATATAATTTTTGTATTATCACAAAATATGTCTGATATTATTTTACACTGAATTTTTATTAATAAATTATTTATTTTTAGCACATCGTTGTACTCTCTTGTCTTCAAAATAGCACGGATAAACAAACTTGTATTAATTGGTTGTACAGTGGGGACAGAAAGTATTCAGACCCCCTTAAATGTTTCACTCATTGTTATATTGCAACCACTTGTTAAAATCATTTAAGTTCATTTTTTTTCCTCATTAATGTACACACAGCACCCCATATTGACAGAAAAACACAGAATTGTTGACATTTCTGCAGATTTATTAAAAAAGAAAAACTGAAATATCACATGGTCCTAAGTATTCAGGCCCTTTGCTCAGGATATCCCTGTACTTGGTCGCATTCATCTTTCCCTCGATTGCAACCATTCGTCCTGTCCCTGCAGCTGAAAAACAGGCCCACAGCATGATTCTGCCACCACCATGCTTCACTGTTGGGACTGTATTGGACAGGTGATGAGCCGTGCCTGCTTTTCTCCACACATACCGCTTAGAATTAAGGCCAAAAAGTTCTATCTTGGTCTCATCAGACCAGAGAATCTTATTTCTCACCATCTTGGAGTCCTTCAGGTGTTTTTTTTAGCAAACTCCATGCAGGCTTTCATGTGTCTTGCACTGAGGAGAGGCTTCCGTCAGGCCACTCTGCCATAAAGCCCCGACGGGTGGAGGGCTGCAGTGGTGGTTGACTTTCTACAACTTTCTCCCATCTCCCAACTGCATCTCTGGAGCTCAGCTACAGTGATCTTTGGGTTCTTCTTTACTTCTTTACCTCTCTCACCAAGGGTCTTCTCCCCCGATAGCTCAGTTTGGCCAGACGGCCAGCTCTAGGAAGGGTTCTGGACATCCCAAATGTCTTCCATTTAAGGATTATGGAGGCCAATGTGCTCTTAGGGACCTTAAGTGCAGCAGAATTTTTTTTGTAACCTTAGCCAGATCTGTGCCTTGCCACAATTCTGTCTCTGAGCTCTTCAGGCAGTTCCTTTGACCTCATGATTCTCATTTGCTCTGACATACACTGTGAGCTGTAAGGTCTTATATAGACAGGTGTGTGGCTTTCCTAATCAAGTCCAATCAGTATAATCAAACACAGCTGGACTCAAATGAAGGTGTAGAACCATCTCAAGGATGATCAGAAGATATGGACAGCACCTGAGTTAAATATATGAGTGTCACAGCAAAGGGTCTGAATACTTAGGACCATGTGATATTTCAGTTTTTCTTTTTTAATAAATCCGCAAAAATGTCAACAATTCAGTATTTTTCTGTCAATATGGGGTGCTGTGTGTACATTAATGAGGAAAAAAATTAACTTAAATTATTTTAGCAAATGGCTGCAATATAACAAAGAGTGAAAATTTTAAGGAGGTCTGAATACTTTCTGTCCCCACTGTATTTGTGGAAAAAATTTGAAAATCTCCCTAAACCGCAGATTTTGCATAATTCCATAAATATAATACTGTTTTAATATTTCAGTATAAACATTCTGACAATAGTTATCCCACCACAGGGGCCACTGTGGCTGAAATTTCATCATTGCTCCCTGCTGTGTGTAAGGTTTTTCTTTAATTGGTGCTGGGGCGTGGTGTGCAGAGAGGTGAGTGGTATCCATGAGATCTGATATGGAGTTTAGAGAAGTAGAAATAAAGGAGTGACTAACCCTAATCTCCTATTGGTGGGCACAATTTGGAATGTTTTTTCTTTCCTTGTTTATATGCTAGCAGCTCACCTTAATCAAAGACCACAGCAGGTCTAGTGGTGCTTTTAGGAGAGGAGAGTGGAGTGGAATGTGATTGTCCATAAAGGATCCATATATTAAAACCTTGTCGGACCAGCTGTGGAGGAGAAGAGGAGAGTGGAACGTGAAATGTCATTAAGGATTTGTATACCAAAGTGCCACTAGACCTGTTGTGGTCTTTGTTTAAGGTGAGCTGCTAGGGCACACTCCTGGTGGATGCCTGGATGGTGGGAAAAATTGTGTTCACAACTTTCAAGAACTGTTTTTGGAGCACGTGATCTTCACATCTCATCACGTTTTGATGCACATGCACTTTATTATTTGGGACTTATTTTATTGTTTTTTATGTAAATAAATGCTTTTGATTCAACCACGTTTATCACTGTTTCACATATTATCGCATATTATTGTATTTTTTTTTAATTAGGGATAGTCATTTATGCATATTTGTCTGTTTGCTTCTTGAATTAGTGCACTTTATCACTGTTTTAAATTGTATTGCATATTACTGCAATTTTTGTTTTGTGTTTTTTTTTTATTATTGTATAATTTTTATTGTTTTTGAGAATGTTCTTTTTTATGTTTTGTTAAATGTTCACCCTAATAAAAAAAATAACTAAGATGTAATCCAGTGTAATGTATTTATTTTATTTAAAATGTTATAAATGTTTTTATAAAGATCAGTTTTGTCTTAACCACTTAAGCCCCGGACCAATTTGCAGCCAAAGGACCAGACCCCTTTTTGCGATTCGCCACTGCGTCGCTTTAACTGACAATTGAACGGTCGTGCGATGTGGCTCCCAAACAAAATTGGCGTCCTTTTTTCCCCACAAATAGAGCTTTCTTTTGGTGGTATTTGATCACCTCTGCGGTTTTTATTTTTTGCACTATAAACAAAAATAGAGCGACAATTTTGAAAAAAATGCAATATTTTTTACTTTTTGCTATAATAAATATCCCCCAAAAATATATAAAAAAACATTTTTATTTCCTCAGTTTAGGCCGATACGTATTCTTCTACATATTTTTGGTAAAAAAAAAAAAAAAAATCGCAATTAGCGATTATTTATTGGTTTGCGCAAAAGTTATACCGTTTACAAAATTGGGGATAGTTTTATAGCATTTTTATTAATATTTTTTTTTTACTAGTAATGGCGGCGATCAGCGATTTTTATTGTGACTGCGACATTATGGCGCACACATCGGACATTTTTGACACATTTTTGGGACCATTGTCATCTATACAGCAATCAGTGCTATTAAAATGCACTGATTCCTGTGTAAATGACACTGTTGTTTGTCCAAAAGTACCATTTCAGTCTTTTCAGATGACACCAAGCTATGCAGTGGAATAACGTCCTTACAGAATGTCTCCATCTTACAAGTCCACCTCAATGCACTGTTAAATTGGGCAAATATGTGTCAGAGGAGGTTTAGTGTTGATAAATATAAAGTTATGCACTTGGGGGCTAAGAATATGCATGTATCATAAATACTAGGAGTACAACTAGGTAAATCAATAGTGTAGAAGAATTTGGGCGTTCTGGTAGATCATAAGCTTAATAATAGCATGCCAAGCTGCAGTTTCCAAAGCGAGCAAAATCTTTTCTTGTAATAAGAGAGGTATAGACTCCAGAAAGAGAAAGAGATAAAATTGTGCCCCTGTACAATCATTAGTAAGATCTCATGCAATGCTGTACCCAAACAAAATTTGTGTACGTTTTTTCCCACAAATAGAGCTTTCTTTTGGTGGTATTTGATCATCTCTGCAGTTTTTATTTTTTGTGCTATAAACAAAAAAATTTGTCAATTTTGAAAAAAAAAATAACAATATTTTTTTACTTTTTATAAATATCCCCAATTAAAAAAAATATTTCTTCATCAGTTTAGGCCAAAATGTATTCTTCTACATATTTTTGGTAAAACAAATCACAATAAGCGTATATTCTTCTACATATTTTTGGTAAAACAAATTCACAATAAGCGTATATCCCATCAAAACAACAATAAGCGTAAAAAAAAAAAAAAATATTGATTAGTTTTTGCAAAAGTTATAGCGTCTACAAACTATGGGAAAGATTTATGGCATTTTTATATATTTTTATTTTTTTACTATTAATGGCGGGGATTTGCGATTTTTAGCGGTATTGCAACATTGCGATGGACTGATGGGACACTTTGGACACATTTTTGGGACCATTAAAAATTATACAGCAATCAGTGCTATAAAAATGCACTGATTACTGTGTAAATGTCACTGGCAGGGAAGGGGTTAACTGCGTGTTCCCTCAGTGTGTTCTAACTGTATGGGGATAGGATTGAGTAAGAGAGGAGGCATATCGCTGTTCCTACTTACTAGGAACAAACAACATGTCTCCTCTCCTCTGACAGCACAGGGATTTGTGTGTTTACACACACAAATCCCCATGCTGGCACTCGTGCACGTGATCGTGCGTGGCAGGTGGCGATCATGACCGCTGGCCATGCGCATTGGGTCCCCCGCCGCGCAGCGTGCGCACCCTCTGGTGACCAAAAAGGGGAAGGACGTACCCATACGGGGTTTCGCCAAGGAGAGCCATTCTGCTGCAGTATATCTGCGTGAGCTGGTTGAGAACCAGTTAAAAACCCTGCTCCGTTACTTCAGCCTTACATCCTGAGCATACGCAGCAAAAAGTGGGCATGGTTTAAATTAAATATTGGGCGTGGCTTAAAGGGGGTGTAGTTCGAGTCTGAGATGAACGAGGGATGGAGGGAGAAAGAAAGAGGGAGGGAGAGAGAGAGCAAGAAAGAAATAGGGAGGGAAGGAGAGAGAAGGAAGGAAAGAAAGAGGGATGGAGGGAAAGCAGACCAAGATCCTACACCACAATAGCAAAATGTCTGTTCCAGAAAGTTTAACAATCAGCAGATAAAGATACGTTTCAGTTTGAGACAAAATTGCACCACGAAAGATGAGTTCCTTAAACAAGCTGAAATGGTTGGAGAGGGGTTTATACAAAAAGGTATCGCCCTGAATTTATTGAAGAAAAGATAAAAGATGTCACCTTATTGGATAGAGAAAAATGTATCCAGGATTCAACAAAAAATACTGAAATTAGAAATATTGTACCACTTGTTAGGGACTTCAATATCCAACGTAAGCACATTGAAAGAAAATAAAATAAACTTTTCTTTCTTCAAGGGGAAAGGGTATACAGTGCCTTGCGAAAGTATTCGGCCCCCTTGAACTTTTCAACCTTTTGCCACATTTCAGGCTTCAAACATAAAGATATAAATTTTTATTTTTTGTGAAGAATCACCAACAAGTGGGACACAATTGTGAAGTGGAACGAAATCTATTGGATATTTTAAACTTTTTTAGCAAATAAAAAACTCAAAAGTGGTGCGTGCTAAATTATTCGGCCCCTTTACTTTCAGTGCAGCAAACTCACTCCAGAAGTTCAGCGAGGATCTCTGAATGATCCAATGTTGTCCTAAATGACTGATGGTGATAAATAGAATCCACTTTTGTGTAATCAAGTCTCTGTATAAATGCACCTGCTCTGTGATAGTCTCAGGGTTCTGTTGAAAGCGCAGAGAGCATCATGAAGACCAAGGAACACACCAGGCAGGTCCGTAATACTGTTGTGGAGAAGTTTAAAGCCGGATTTGGATACAAAAAGATTTCCCAAGCTTTAAACATCCCAAGGAGCAATGTGCAAGCGATCATTTTGAAATCGAAGGAGTTTAGACCACTGCAAATCTACCAAGACCTGGCTGTCCCTCTAAACTTTCAGCTCAGACAAGGAGAAGACTGAACAGAGATGCAGCCAAGAGGCCCATGATCACTCTGGATGAACTGCAGAGAACTACAGCTGAGGTGGGAGAGTCTGTCCATAGGACAACAATCAGTCGTACACTGCACAAATCTGGCCTTTATGGAAGAGTGGCAAGAAGAAAGCCATTTCTCAAAGATATCCATAAAAAGTCTCGTCTAAAGTTTGCCACAAGCCACCTGGGAGACACACCAAACATGTGGAAGAAGGTGCTCTGGTCCGACGAAACCAAAATCGAACTTTTTGGCCACAATGCAAAACGATATGTTTGGCGTAAAAGCAACACAGCTCATCACCCTCAACACACCATCCCCACTGTCAAACATGGTGGTGGCAGCATCATGGTTTGGGCCTGCTTTTCTTCAGCAGGGACAGGAAAGATGGTTAAAATTGAGGGGAAGATGGATGCAGCCAAATACAGGACCATTCTGGATGAAAACCTGTTGGAGTCTGCAAAAGACCTGAAAGTGGGACGGAGATCTATCTTCCAACAAGACAATGATCCCAAACATACAGCAAAATCTACAAAGGAATGGTTCACAAATAAACGTATCCAGGTGTTAGAATGGCCAAGTCAAAGTCCAGACCTAAATCCAATCGAGAATCTGTGGAAAGAGCTGAAAACTGCTGTTCACAAACGCTCTCCATCCAACCTCACTGAGCTCGAGCTGTTTTGCAAGGAAGAATGGGCAAGAATTTCAGTCTCTCGATGTGCAAAACTGATAGAGACATACCCCAAGCGACTTGCAGCTGTAATCGCAGCAAAAGGTGGCTCTACAAAGTATTAACGCAAGGGGGCCGAATAATTTTGCACACCCCACTTTTCATTTTTTTTATTAGTTAAAAAAGTTTCAACAATCCAATAGATTTCGTTCCACTTCACAATTGTGTCCCACTTGTTGGTGATTCTTCACAAAAAAAAAAAATTAAATTTTATATCTTTATGTTTGAAGCCTGAAATGTGGCAAAAGGTTGAAAAGTTCAAGGGGGCCGAATACTTTCGCAAGGCACTGTATATGCAGACATACTAAAGAAAGAAAAAGAAACTTAGTTTTAAACATACTGTGGCTTCAAGAGAATACTTTATAGAAGATTTTATATCTTGCTGAACCAAAGGGGTTGTTTACCTTTTAGAATGTCCCTGTCAAATTCAGTATATTGGGAGGACCAAAAGAGAATCATGGAAAAGATTGAGAGAGCATGTTAAAAATATAAAGAATGGTTTCATTAAACATAGCCTATCGAGACATTATGCACAGCACCACAATAGGGATCCCTCACTTCTGATGGTATGTGGCATAGAAAAGTATAAACCCCATTGGAGGGGGGACAACAAAATTATTACCATATTTTTCGCTCCAAAATACGCACCTGACCATAAGACGCACCTAGGTTTTAGAGGTTAAAAACAAGAAAAAAAATATTCTGAACTAAAAGGTGTACTAAAATATTTCCCAGTACCCATGAATAAAGCCTGACCATTGCCAAAGAAATGCAGACTGACCATTGCCATAAAAATGCAGAGTGACCATTGCCATAGAAATGCAGAGTGAACATTGCCACAAACGCAGCCTTACCTGATGTTAGGGCGGCACAGTGGTGTAGTGGGTAGCACTCTCACCTAGCAGTAAAAAAGTGTCGCTGGTTCAAATCACAACTACGACACTACCTGCCTGGAGTTTGCATGTTCTCCCTGTGCCTGCGTGGGTTTCCTCCGGGTACTCTGATTTCCTCCCACACTCCAAAGACATGCTGGTAGGTTAATTGGCTTCTGTCCAAAATTGGCCCTAGTATATGAATGTGAGTTGGGGACCTTGGATTGTGGGCTCCTTGAGGGTAGGGACTGATGTGTCTGTGTAGAGCGCTGCATAAATTGACAGTGCTGTATGGGTACCTTAAATAAATAGGGATAAAGGAAGATATGCAGCCACACTCACTCTGGATGGACTGGTGTCTTTATTCAACCTTACTAACTAACTAACTATCCCTTCCGCCTAACAGAAGACAGAGTGGCCAAATGCTCTGGTTTCCGTCTCAAGAACCAGCCGGAAGATCACCCGGCACCCACAGGGGGGGTTTGGAAGTCTGTCCCCCACTCCTCTGCCTCTCTTTTTTAGGCTAGATTAGCCACTAGATAGCAGTTTATGTATTTCTCTGAATATCTTCTCTACTTCAAGTGAATAGTAATGTATATTACATTTTTATTTTTATTGCTATTCTTTTTATTATTATACAGAGAAGACTTACCGTAGATTTAAGTTCATTGGTCCTCAACCTATTGGAATTGTTTCCTATTTCCTAGATGTTCTAAGAGATCTACATTAAATATGTTTTTTTTTATATGTATTTTATCCACTAGATGGCGGTGCTCTGCATTGAATTATGCCTGCCTGTCTTTTTCTATTTTTTTCTGGTTTTAAATTTTATATGAATCATGTTAGGGGATTTTTGATATTTGCATCATCTTTCTTTTATCCACTAGATGTCATCAGAGAGTTCAGTATTTGTATGGGCAATTTATTTGACTCTACCACCAGCTGGCGCTGCCCATGGCGGATCATATGTATCTCCTAGATTGTTTTTTATCATACTGTTTATGTTTACATTTTAGTTATATGAAATGTGTAGGAGGACTCCTAATATTGCTAGTATGTTTCTGTCATATTTGGAGTGAAATAGGAAGTTCTATTAACAGTCGCTGTTGCTATGACAGCGGAACTCACTATATAAACTGGCAATAGACACCTGACTTCACACCTGACTTGCAACGCGTCATGGAGGAGCCAGGTACCATCACTTACGGTCGCGGCCGAGACCGGAAGTACCTTACATAGCTGTACCTACGATTTTGAATTGTAAGTTACTACTTTTTTTATAAATAAATGGGATTGAAATACTACATTATGGAGCCCCCCTTCTTTATTGCATGACTATACTGCATCTGATGAGCCTGAAATTCACCCTGGTACCGGCACTGCTGTGGATATCGGTGGAAGTTGCTCGATTGCTGAGGATCCAGTGTATATCCATACCAAGGCTTGATTTGACCTGTAGGGGTCTTTCTATGAGGTGAGAGGCTGGGTCAAATGAGTGGCGCACCACGGATGGTGATGTTAACCGCTTTCCGACAGCGCTATAGCCGAATGACGGCTGCAGCACGGTCGGATAACTCCTGCACGCCCCCTGCGCCGCCCTGGAACATCCTTGACCTGGACCCGGCACATCACGGATCACGGTAAATGACCAATGATTGTGGCCGTTAACCACGTGATCGCTCCATAAAATGACGGAGCGATCACTTGTAAACCAACCGGCGTCACGTCTAGTTCCTCTCTCCCCTCCCGTACCTATTGGTACAGTGCGAGGGGAGAGATCGGTGCTGTGGGCTGGATGTGTAGTGCCCACAGCGCTGATATGTGCCCATTGCAGCCATCCATCAATCCATACCCAGCCATCCATGCTGAGCATACTCATCCATACTCAGCATACTCACCCATCCATGCTCACGCATCCATACTCAGCATACTCATCCATTCATGCTCATCCATCCATACTCAGCATACTCATCCATCCATCCATACTTACCCATCCATACTCAGCATACTCATCCATCCATCCATGCTCAGCCATCCATACTCAGCATACTCATCCATCCATCCATGCTTAGCCATCCATACTCAGCACTACTCATCCATCCATGCTCACTCATCCATCCATCCATGCTCATCCATCCATACTCATCCATCCATCCATGCTCAGCAATACTCAGCATACTCATCCATCCATCCATGCTCAGCCATCCATACTCTGCAAACCCATCCATACTCAGCATACTCTCCATCCATCCATGCTCAGCCATCCATACTCAGCATACTCTCCATCCATCCATCCATGCTCAGCCATCCATACTCAGCATACTCATCCATCCATCATGCTCAGCCATCCATACTCAGCATACTCAGCCATACATACTCGGCATACCCATCCATACTCAGCATACTCATCCATCCATACATCCATCCATCCATCAATGCTCAGCCATCCATACTCAGCATACTCAGCCATACATACTCGGCATACCCATCCATACTCAGCATACTCATCCATCCATGCTCAGCCATCCATGCTCAGCATACCCATCCACCCATCCTCATCTATACTCAGCATACTCATCCATCCATCCTCATCCATACTCAGCATACTCATCCATGCTCACCCATCCATACTCATAGATGCTCAGCCATACTCAGCATACTCATCCATCAATGCACAGTCATCCATACTTAGCATACTCAGCCATCCATACTCGGCATACCCATCCATACTCAGCATACTCTCCATCCATCCATGCTCAGCCGTCCATCCTCAGCAATACTCATCCATCCATCCATGCTCAGCCATCCCATCCACCCCCATCCATAATTAGCCATACCCATCCATACTAAGCCATACCCAGCAATACTCAGCTGTACCCAGCTGTACTCAGCCATACCCAGCCACCCCAGCCATACTCAGCCATACTCAGCCGTACCCAGCCGTACCCAGCCATACTCAGCCGTACCCAGCCGTACTCAGCCATACTCAGCCATACCCAGCCATACTCAGCCGTACCCAGCCATACTCAGTCGTACCCAGCCATACTATCTATACCCAGCCATACTCAGCCGTACCCATCCGTACTCAGCCATACTCATTTATGCTCAGCCATCCCCATCCACAGCTCATCCATCCCAATTCATGCTCATCCATGCCACATCAGTTATCATCCATGCCACTACAGTGCCTCACAAAAGTGTAATAGGTAGTCAAATTAGATTTGAAACTTATGCCCCTAGAACACCTGACGGTGCTCCCTGCATTTTGGTCCTCTGTATGTGGCCACGCTGTGAAAAAGTCTCACACATGTGGTATCGCCGTACTCAGGAGGAGTAGGAGAATCTATTTTGGGGAGTAATTTTTGGTATGTACATGCTATGTGTAAATGGACAATGTTGTGTAAAAAAAAATGCATTTTCATTTTCTTTACACATTTTCCAAAAACTTGTAGAAAAAAATGACATGTTCAAAAGACTCATTATGCCTCATAGATTATACATTGGGGTTTTTTCTTTCCAAAATGGGGTCATTTTTGGGGCGTTTCCATTGTCCTGGTTCTCCAGGGTCTTCAAGAGGTAAGAGGTAGTCAAGAAATGATATGTGTAATTTATGCTTCAAGAACGCCTGATCCCACTCCCTGCATGTTGGGCCTCTGTATGTGGCCACGCTGTGTAAAAGTCTCAAACATGTGGTATCGCCATACTCAGGAGGAATAGTAGAATGTGTTTTGTGGTGTAATTTGTGCTAGGCATATGCTGCGTGTGAGAAATGACCTGCTAACATAACAATTTTGTGAAAAAAAAAAAAGACAAAAATGTCTTGATATTGCAAAGAATTGTGGGAAAAAAAAAATACAACTTCAAAAAACTCACCATGCCTCTAACTAAATACATTGGAATGTCTAATTTCCAAAAAGGGGTCATTTGGGGGGTATTTGTACTTTTCTGGCTTGTTAGGGTCTCAAGAAAGGAGATAGGCCGTCAGTACTTCAGGTGTGATCAATTTTCAGAGATTGGCACCATAGCTTGTGGACTCTATAACTTTCACAAAGACCAAATAATATACACCGATTTGGGTTATTTTTTACCAAAGATATGAAGCAGTATAAATTTTGGCCAAAATTTATGAAGAAAAATTACTAATTTGCTAAATTTTATAACAGAAACGAAGAAAAATTAATTTTTTTACATGATTTTCGGTCCTTTTTTTTTTCTTTTATAGCGCAAAAAATAAAAAACCCAGCTGTGATTAAAAACCACCAAAATAAATCTCTATTTGTGTGAAAAAAGGACAACAATTTCATATAGGTACAGTGGTTAATTGGATGAAGTGTACTTTGTTCGGTTGCTTTGCACATGCACTTTTTTTTTTCTCTATGAACTGTTGCTTGGAGTTTTCTCTCATTTTTGTACCAGGCTTTTATTGCACTTTTGGATTATTTTGCACGCCATTTCTTTGTTTGCACTTTATTCAATTTTTCTGCATTATGAATGATTATTATTATTAATTATGTTGATAATTGTTTATACTCGTTTATTCAGCATACAGTTTTAGCACGGTCTTGGGAGTGCTATTTAATGTGTTTATTTTACACATCAATTATTTACATTATTATTATTTATTTATTTGATTCATATATCACATATTTGTATATACATTTACTATTCTGTGTGGGAACACCTTTCTATGTTGGCAGCTTCTCATTTTATTCATTAGAGCCAGTATAGGTTTGCAAATCAATTTTTTTCCTTTTTTCATTCACCATGGGTGTTATGGTGTCAGGATGAATGAAAAGCATTATTTCTATTATTACATTGTAATATAAAATGAAATAGTTCAACTCACCATAATGCAGAGTCAGTGTGAGCCCTGAGCGTGTCACTTGCCACGTCGCCTGCCACCAGATCCCATCAGGTGTCCCCATTAGAGTCCCTCCTTACACCAGGCATTTCCCAGCAGAGTCTCTCCTTACATCAGGTGCCCCGAGCAGAGTCCCCCCTTACATCAGGTGCCCCCAGCTGCTCAACTCCTTCTTGTGTAATGAACTAAAGCCTGTTCAGGAAGTAATGCAGAAGTAATGGAGCAGGGTTTTTTTTTCTATTTTTTTTCTTCGGCTGCAGTTCCTCTTTAATGTTATATTGGTACATAGGGGAGCTGGAATTTAGAAGAAAAAAAAAAAAAAAGGTGAACAAAGATGAAATTAGCCTTTAAAAGGGGGGGGGGGGGGTATGATCAACATGTACATTCACTGCTAGACTGAGCCTTAATTGTTGGTGTGCAGGTGCCTGTGTGATTAGCGTACTTTATACTACATTGGGAGAACTGGGTATATTCTCAGTGGCCCCTCTGGGGGTAAGCACTACATAAGTAAGGGAACATGTTAGGCTCTGAATTTCACCCATAGGATGCAGATGGTCCAAATATTTCAGTGAAAAGTTATTGTGGTGAAGTAGGAAAAAAACCTAGCTCAACGGGTACTGTTTTTTCTTTTCCAATAATTTTTATTGTTTTCAAGAGGAAAAGTACAAAGAATTTGACACATACACTTTTGTGTGTTACATATCATGAACATAAAGGAGCTTGCTCAACAGTTTCCTGAACAAGACTTTAGATCCATTGCCGTGGAAGTGGAAGCACGTACCAGGAGAAGAAGGAAAATGAAAATGTTTGATAAGATCTGTGGACACTGGATCTCTCTTCCACATACATTCCCCCCTCCATCCTGGTGGTTTATCCATGTAAATGTATGCAACATTTTTCCATTGTTACCACAACAGGAGGTGAGGGGAAATTATTGAAAGAGACAACTATCTAGAAGGAAATTTCCCTTTGCAGAGATTTACTTTTACTTCTCCTTGTGCCTTTGGGACAAGAAGTGAAATCTCTTCTGCTTGATACAGGCAAAAAAGTGACAAGTGTTTTAAGTATTCTTTACTCCTGCCAGGTATCCATCAGAAGGGAATAATTACATTTTCACTGTAAACACAATGGTTCTCTTTTACGAGAAAAAATAAAGTTTTTATGTCCCCCGCGCAAAAAATATATAAATAAAATATATATATAGAAATTTTAATAATTTGATCTGCTGCAGTTAAATTGTCCTATACCATAGATTTAAGGGAAAAAAATTGTATTAAAAGAAGTGTAACTGCGCTAATCAAAACATTTACAGGTGTAATGTTACCACTAATGCGGTGTATATACTCTATAAAACAACCTCACAGTGTATATACCCTATAAAACAACCTTACTGTAAAGTGCAACGTGACATTAAATTGCCAGCTATCACAACTTAGAACATAGATAAAATCCATTTACATTTATTATACATATTCTCCAATTTTCATCTGTGCTTTATACGGGAACTTTTCACCAATTCATGTGACACCACCACCTTCTAAAATTGGCACTCACCAGAGCCTAGAAAAAAGTTTTGCCTTTGGTTCATTTGGGATAACCACTCCACTGTCCTGGCTTTCCTCCAGCGAGTTAACCGCTAGGTGCTCCTAATTTCTCGTTGCCAATAATGGTATCTCATAAAAATCAAACATCCATCCTTGCGCAAC
>CM053028.1:125962106-126009249 GCA_028564925.1 Lithobates sylvaticus
CTCCTCACTACCTATCACAGTTTCGAAGGCCATAAAATGCCAAAATAGCACAAAACCCCCCCAAATGACCCCATTTTGGAAAGTAGACACCCCAAGCTATTTGTTGAGAGGCATGGTGAGTATTTTACAGCTCTCATGTGTTTTTGAAAATGAAGAAAGTAAAGAAAAAAAAATTTTTTTTTTCTTTTTTTCAATTTTCAAAACATTGTGACAAAAAGCGAGATCTGCAAAATACTCACCATACCTCTCAGCAAATAGCTTGGGGTGTCTACTTTCCAAAATGGGGTCAGTTGGGGGTGGTTTGTGCCATCTGGGCATTCCATGGCCTCCGAAACTGTGATTGGCAGTGAGGAGTGAAATAAAAAAATTACACCCTTAGAAAGCCTGAAAGCGGTGCTTGGATTTTGGGGTCCCGTACGCGGCTAGGCTCCCAAAAAGTCCCACACATGTGGTATCCCCGTACTCAGGAGAAGCAACAGAATGTATTTTGGGGTGTATCTCCACATATGCCCATGGCATGTTTGAGCAATATATCATTTAGTGACAAGTTTTTGTAAAAAAAAATATTATTTTTTTTTTTTTTTTCATTATTCAATCTCTTGGGACCAAAAAAAAAAATATTTAATGGGCTCAACATTGCTCTCAGCAAATAGCTTGGGGTGTCTACTTTCCAAAATGGGGTCATTTGGGGGGGGTTTGAACTGTCCTGGCTTTTTATGCACAACATTTAGAAGCCTATGTCACACGTCACCCACTCTTCTAACCACTTGAAGATAAAGCCCTTTCTGACACTTTTTGTTTACATGAAAACATATTTTTTTTTTGCAAGAAAATTACGTTGAACCCCCAAACACTATATATATTGTTAAAGCAAAGGCCCTACAGATTAAAATGGTGGGTGTTGCATTTTTTTTTTTCCACACAGTATTTGCGCAGCGATTTTTCAAACGCATTTTTTGTGGAAAAAATACACTTTTTTTTTTATTTTAATGCACTTAAACACACTATATTGCTCAAATTTTTGATGAAATAAAAAATATGATCTTAGGCCGAGTACATGGATACCAAACACGACATGCTTTAAAATTGCGCACAAACACGCAGTGGCGACAAACTACATACATTTTTAAAAGCCTTTAAAAGCCTTTACAGGTTACCACATTAGATTCACGGAGGAGGTCTACTGCTAAAATTACTGCCCTCGATCTGACCTTCGCGGTGATACCTCACATGCATGGTGCAATTGCTGTTTACATATGACGCCAGACCAACGCTTGTGTTCGCCTTTGCGCAAAAGAAGGGGGGGCAGGGGTGCTTTTTTTTTTTTTTTTTTTTTAGTTTTTCTTTTTATTTAGCTTTTTTATTTTATTTTTAAACTGTTCCTTCCATTTTTTTTTTCTTAGTTGTCATTTTTATTGTTATCGCAGGGAATGTAAATATCCCCTATGATAGCAATAGGCAGTGACAGGTACTCTTTTTTTGAAAAAATTGGGGTCTATTAGACCCTAGATCTTTCCTGTGCCCTCAAAGCATCTGACCACACCAAGATCGGTGTGATAAAATGCTTTCCCAATTTCCCAATGGCGCGGTGGGTATGCCCACCATTAGAATACCTCCCTTCATCCACCCACTTCTAATGATGGGCATACATGCACCATTTATATATGCCGAAGCATGGGGGCATCCTCCCGCAAAAAAAGTTATGCCACGTACACATGGTCGGACTTTTTTCGACCGTATGTACGTGGCATTAGGAGCAAAATCGCTCCTCCGCCCTCTGCTGCCCCCATGCTTCGGCATATATGCTCTTTTTTTTTAACTGTGGTGGTGAAATCACCTCCTACAGTGTTGGAGTCGCGGCTTTATGTATCGTGGGAGCAAACGCTGTTGCTGTCAAGATAAATAAATCCGCGCTGCAACTGAATGGCGCACCTGAAAACAAAAAAATGGTTAACAATAAAACATACCTGAAAAGCAAGCATGATAAAACATAATAAAACATTGCAGAATAGAATAGAGTAAAAAAGAGCAACAATAGAGAGAGAACAATAAAACGACAACTATTTTTGGTTTTTTATTTTATATTTTTTTTGGGGTTTTTTTTTTTTTTTGTACTTTTTTTTTTTATTTTTATTTTTTACACTTTTTTTTTAAACTATAACTATAATTTTAACTGTAACGGTCGGGTCTCAAAATGCGATGGCATTCTTGAGACCCTGTAACTATAATTTTAACTGCAACGGTCGGGTCTCAAAATGCGATGGCATTCTTGAGACCCTGTGAAAGTGTATCCTAGCCTGTGAAATGCTGTACCCTACGCTAATACCTCACTAGTTCGTGGTAGCGTTCAAAGCATTCACCAACGCAGAGACCAGGATTGTCAGGACAGCGTGGACAATAATAACGGGTGTCACGCCTAAATCCGCGCTTGCTACAGACACGACATCTTCTTTGGGGGGCTCGTTGGGTAGGGGTACTCTGGAGGACATGAGGATAATGCCTCTCATGCAGCCGGCTTACTGCATTTGGTAGGGGATGGTGAGGTGTGGAATCGCCTGGATACAGGAGTTCCATGACAACCGCTCCCTGGAATTCAAGGAAGGGTAACGTCCCGCCTGAAGCTCCGTATAGCACATGAGCATTCAGCAAAGCCAATTGGAATAAATAAATAGACACTTTTTTGTACCAGCGTCTAGCCTTACGGACAACTAGGTACGGCGCCAACAACTGGTCGTTGAGGTCCACCCCCCCCATATTAAGGTTGTATTCGTGGATACAGAGGGGTTTCGTCACAACACCAGCCGCCGTACGAATTTGGACTGTCGTGTCTGCATGAAGGGAGGTAAGAACGAAAACATTCCTATTATCCCTCCACTTCACAGCGAGCAAGTTATTACACTTCAAGCAGGCTCTCTCCCCCAGCCTAAGACGGGAATCTACAAGCCGCTGGGGAAAGCCCCGGCGATTAGGTCGCACGGTGCCACATGCTCCAATCTGATGATCAAACAAGTGACTAAACAGTGGCACGCTCGTGTAATAATTGTCCACGTACAAGTGGTACCCCTTTCCGAATAAGGGTGACACCAAGTTCCACACTATCTTGCCAGCGCTCCCTATGTAATCTGGACAGTTCTCCGGCTCTACGTGACTATCTTTTCCCTCATAAACCGAAAAGCTCCACGTATAGCCTGTTGCCCTGTCACAGAGCTTGTAGAGCTTGACCCCGTATCTGGCACGCTTGCTGGGAAGGAACTGTTTGAAAGACAAGCGGCCAGAAAACTTAATCAGGGACTCGTCAACGCAGACAACTTGATTGGGCGTAAACAAGGCTGCAAAACATTGGTTGAAGTGGTTTATGAGGGGCCGAATTTTGTAGAGCCGATCAAATTCAGGGTCTCCACGAGGACGACAAAGTTCATTGTCACTGAAGTGCATGAACCGCAAGATCTGTTCGTATCGTGCCCTGGACATGGAGGCAGAGAACACGGGCATATGGTGGTGCGGTGAGGTGGACCAATAAGACCTCAGCGTCGGGAATTTGTGTATGCCCATGTTGAGGGAAAGGCCCAGAAAGGTCTTAAATTCGGAAACCGTAATTGGTTTCCAATCTCTGGCAAGGGAAGGCACTTGGGGATTAGCGGCGATGTGTTGACCAGCGTATATATTACTTTGGTCCACAATAGATCTATAGAGATCTTCCGTGAAAAACAGCGAATAAAAATCGGATGGCTTAAAATCAGCTGTTTCCACCTGAATACCGGGTTGGCCAGTGAATGGGGGAAGTACGGGTTCTGCAGAAGTGGTGGGCACCCAATCAGGATTGGCGAATTCTGCAGGAAGGACACTATGTGATCGACGGGCCTGCCTTTGTCTTCTTCTTGGTGGCAGCGGGACACTACTTGTGCTTGCCACCTCGCCAGCTTGAACTGCACTTATGGGACTCGCCACGTCACCAAGTGTTACTGCAGTGCTGGTTTGACTACGTCCAGGGTGTACTAGGCCGCTGGTGCTTGCCAGTTCACCAGAAGGAATAGCGGCGCTAGTACTTCTCTGCTCCATACGAGAGACCTGCGGTTCCTGCACCTCAACAACATCAGAAGATCGGGATCGGGTACGCCTGACCTTAGCAGGGACCACACCTTCGTCGCCAGAGCTATCTGTCATGGAGCCGCTGTCGTCTACTGGATCGTATTCTGAGCCTGATTCTGACAGATGAGTGACCTCCTCTTCACTATCTGACATACTCAGAAACAAGTAGGCCTGTTCACTAGTGTACTTGCGATTTGCCATTTTGGGCTCTAAATTTAGTAGTACACTAGTGAGATTCACAGGAAAAAAAGCTCCTAGGCTGCTGGCGAATGAATCAAAACGCTACCAAAAAAACTGTTAGCGATCGCAGGGATCAGGCCTGACTCTGCGAACGCTGCAGTTATGTGTGCTTAGTGTTTTGGAAGTGACAGTGATCGATCGATACTGCACTTGGGTGGGCTGGGCTGGGCTGGGCGGAGGGGGAAAACGCAGGTGCTAGCAGGTATCTGGGCTGATCCCGCTAACAATGCGTTTTTTGGAACCCTAAACTGCTGGGACGCTAGTATAGATCTGATCAGATCAGATATTGATCTGTTCAGATACTATACCACTAAGGGAGGTGTATGCTTTGCGCGTGGGTGTTTGCGGTACTGGCACTAACCTGGGGCGACGCAGACCTTATTTGACCCTAACACCTAATTGATATCACCCGCCGGGCGATCAGGGGGTTAAACCGATAGTTGGGTAATAAATGGCGGGTGCCCTGACAGTATAAAAAAACAAGCTAACTAACCAGCGTCACCCGTAACAGTTATACGGTGATCACTGGTGAAAGGGTTAACTAGGGGCAATCAGGGGGTTAAAACCTTTATTAGGTAATATATGGGGGTACCTGACGCTATATAAAAACCTGACGGGGAACCTAAATAACTAAACTGGCTAACCAGCGTCACCAGTGACACTTATACTGTGATCACTGGTGAAAGAGTTAACTCTAGGGGCAATCAAGGGGTTAAAACCTTTATTTAGGTTGTAATATGGGGGTACCTGACCTATAAACCTATTTATAATCCTATATAAACCTGGCGGTTACCTAAAAAAAAAACTGGCTACCTAGCGGCACCAGTGACACTAATAGAGCGATCAAAAAAAACGATCGCTTAGTGACACTGGCAAAAGGGGGTGAAAGGGTTACCTAGGGGGCAATCAAGGGGTTAAACCTTTATTGGGGGGGGGTAGGGGGCTACCTTGGACCTAAAGGGGCCTAAAACTAACTGCCCTGACAGTTATTGCAGTCACACTGACACTAAATGCAGTGATCAGTAAAATAAATGATCACTGCAATCAGTGACACTGTGACAGGGGGGGCAGGGGGTGATCTGGGGGGTGATCAGGGGGTGACAGGGGGGTGAAATGTGTGCCTATGTGTGCCTGGTGTCAGTGTAGTGTTTGTGCACTTACTTGATGTCTTCTCCGCTCGGCGTCCCGGTCAGAAAGACCGACACGAGGAGCGTGACATCACTTCCCCTTGCCTGTGTTTACAATTACACAGGAAGGGGAAGGAAGCGGACGAATCCCATTGGCCAGAGCGATCGGGAGGGGGTGGCCAGAAACGACTGGCCGTTACCTCGTCCCGCATCGCTTCTGAAGCCATCCCGACCGTCCCCGCCGGCGGAGGGGGGTCCGATCGGACCCCCCAACCGCCGGAAGAATGTCACGTACAGGTACGCGATTCTGCCTGTACGTGCCATTCTGCCGACGTATATATACAGGGGGGGTCGGGAAGTGGTTAATACGCCCTTTTGATGCAAAGTGTTCCAGCGCTCAGAACCAAAGTACCATCCAATTATCCAAGCACTGCTAGAGTGCAGTATATATTGGTATGACAGAAGAAGGATGCTTGTCCATATTTTTGTCCATTTGGGTGCACTGCAAGCCCATTTAAATTAATTAAATACCTGTAGATGTAAAATGTGAAAGTCACATTAAAAAATGACTGACTTTCACATGAACTTCACAATAGCAAGTCAAAATTCATACGCACTGAAAATACATTACAGTCTCTTCATAAGTGAGACACAAACACGATTATGATTTCCACCACAAAGTTTAAAGTGGTTGTAGAGGCAGAAGGTTTTATATCTTAATGCATTCTATAAAGCCGCAGCCACCCCAGCCCCCCTAACACTTACCTGAGGTCCCTTTCTGTCCAGCGATGTCCATGAGTTTCTCCTTCCCGATTGGCTGAGACACAGCAGTCGCGTCATTGGCTGCTGCCAAAGTTTGCTTGCCAATCAGGGCAGAGAGGGGGGCAAGGCTGGGTCAGGGATCTGTGTCTGAATGGACACAGGGAGCTATGACTTGCTCGAGTGCCCCCATAGCAAGCTGTTTGCAGTGGGGGCACTGAACAGAAGGGGAGGGGCCAGGAGCACAGAAGAGGGACCCGAGAAGAGGAGGATCTGGGCTGCTCTGTGCAAATCCACTGCAACAGAGCAGGGAAGTATAACATACAATGTAATGTCCTGCGAGCCATCACTTGCTATAAGCCCAAAATAGGGTCTCTCAAATGACACTATAATTTTGAATCAGCAGCTAGCATTGCACATGTCATAAATCATGCAAAAATCATCCAATATTCTAAAGTACACTGCGTTTTCAAACTTAAAATCCAAATAGTGAAACGAAAAATGTGCTATGAAAAATGTGCTATATAAAACAACAGCAATAAAGTGATAACGTGCTAAAATACATACAATATTCCAAATAAAGTGCTTTCATGCATGATATGATAAAATGTCCATATGGTGAGAAAAAAAAGCAATCAATAAAATCCTTAAACCAATATAATGGTGAACCAAACTATAAAAATCCTTATAAAAAAAAAAAAAAGTGCTACAATGTGCTGTGCAATCAAAAAAAGTTCAAAAGTGCTCCAATGTATTCCATGCGATTCAGTGGTTGCTGGGTTATCAATCCAATATTAAAGGTGCTGCGTGTGCACTCAGGTGTTCCCCCCCAGGTAATGGCCACTCACCTTAGAGCGTGTGACCTTGCTGATTAGGCTTGGTCAATACACGCATTGGAACCTGTAAATGGTTCAGTGGTAAATCCAGATTCCTGTGGTGGCCTCACTCTGTGCTTCAATATGGTAATGGAGTCCCTTTTGTGCCTCAGTAATACCAATAGAAAAAGGAGGGAGGACTTCATAGTGTATTATATTAAAACTTTTATTATTTCACAGTAAAAAATCCCTTGCAGGGTACTTACATTTGCGTGGTGCGTCAGGGCGCCACTCTAAAATAGCATAAAAAACAAGCTGTAGCGGCTGATATCAGGGTGGTATGCTGATCGTCCTTAGTGGGTGCACTGACTAGCGTTCCGTCCTGTCCCCTTCCCCTACGCATGTCGATACAAGGGGTTAATTCGTATCTTCCTCAGCACCTTAATATTGGATTGATAACACAGCAACCACTGAATCGCATGGATTACATTGGAGCCCTTTTGAACTTTTTTTGATTGCACAGCACATTGTAGTACTTTTTTCTCAATATATATATATATATATATATTTTTTTTTTTTTTTTTTATTATAAGGATTTTTATAGTTTGGGTCACCATTATATTGGTTTAAGGATTTTATTGATTGCTTCTTTTCTCACCATTAGGACATTTTATCATATCCTGCATGAAAGCACTTTATTTGGAATATTGTAATGCATTTTAGCACGTTATCACTTTATTGCTGTTATATACCACATTTTTCATTTCACTATTTGGATTTTAAGTCTGAAAGCGCAGCGTACTTTAGAATATTGGCAAGTATAACATGTTTGTTATTTTTATAAGAAAAAAAAAAAAAAAAGACTTTACAATCACTTTAATAGCCATTCTGAACAGTAAAGCACGTACACAATATAAAACATGTTTCTACTTCCTCTTCTACTTACCATTAATATCTCCCTATGCTTAGCCTATGTTACAGTAGGAAGCAGGCTTTGTTCTCATAAAACTTTCACACTAACCACATAAACAGTCTTGTTTTGCTTCTAGTGCAGGTTTTTGGCAAGAGAATAGATGGCATTAGGTTCTCAAAACAACATACCTCTTCACACGTGCCATTGTGGTTTCTGCAACAAGTACAAAATCCTCTGCAGGAGAAAGTTGAATGCCATTGGGAAAACGCAATCCAGCCATTAAAACCTTTACTTCCTTTGTCAAGGTGTCATACTCCAGCAAGCTGCAAATGACAAGTAATTATAGGATTATACTAATCTCCACGCTGTCATGTACATGAATGGACAAGGCTTCATCGCTGTCAAAAAACACCCATATTAACAGCTTTTATTTTACCAAACACAATTGGTCATAATGTATTTTAAAGCTGTATGACATTTTTAACAATTGCATAGCATTTGAAAAGGTACAATACCCAACCTAACTCATTAAGGTGCAACATGCAATGACAATAGGATCACAGCTATGATAAATAAATTAAACTTTCTATTAGGCTTCGCTGACGCTGTGCCTACATCTGAGGGTTCCTGCACTTAGAAACTCCAAAAGCACAATCTGAAAGTCCCCTTAAATGGTTTTTATTGCCACTGCGGCTGACAACTCTTCAACTGCTAATCACCTTAGATGCCCCAATAGTTAGTAAAGTCCATAGTTAGGCCTCTTTCACACTGGGGCGTTTTTCAGGCGGTACAGCGCTAAAAATAGCGCCTGTATACCGCCTGAAAAAATCCGGCCCCTTTAACTCCAGTGTGAAAGCCGGCGGGCTTTCACACTGGAGTGGTGCGCTAGCAGGACGGTCAAAAAAGTCCTGCTAGCAGCATCTTTGGAGCGGCATAGGAGCGGTGTGTTCACTGCTCCTATACCGCTCCTTCCCATTGATTAGAATGGGACACCGCGGTAATACCGCCGCAAAGCGCCGCTACGGCGGCGCACTGCGGGGGGTCTTTAACCCTTTTTCGGCCGCTCGCGAGGGGTAAAACCGCACCCCGAGCGGCCGAAAACCGCGGCTAAAGCGACGGTAAAGCAGCGCTAAATATAGCGCTGCTTTACCGTCACCGCGGCTCCCCGCCCCAGTGTGAAAGGGGCCTTAGGGTACTTTCACACTGAGGCTAAAAATAGCGCCTGTAAAACGTCTCCCCTGCAGCCCCAGTGTGCGAGTCCGAGTGCTTTTACACTGGAGCGGTGCGCTTGCAGGACATTAGAAAAAGTCCTGCAAGCAGCATCTTTCGGGCGGGGCAGGAGCGGTGGGTGAATACACCGCTCCTCCACCTCCCCTACTATTGAAAACAATGGGCACCACTGCCGAAGCACCTGCAAAGCACTTCGGCAGCGGCGCTTTGCGTGAGCTATTAATCCTTTATTCAGCTGCCGCTAGTGGCCGAAAAGCACAGCTATTACAGCGGAAAAGCAATGCTAAAATTAGCGTCGCTTTACCGCTAACGCCCCCCCCCCCCCCCCGCCCCAGTGTGAAAGTAGCCTTAGTAAAGTGTTAACAAGTAGCAGCACTTGAGTTTGCCATAGGATATAGGTGTAATTACCTCTAGCTTTAAGTGAACCCGTCCTTTGTCCATACAGAACAAAGCAATACTTACCTACTTCCCCATCTGTACACTCACATTTTATGCTTTTTACCCAAAACGAAAAGCTTACAAAAGGGCCAAGTACCCTCTCTCCCCACACTCATGCGGGTGCTGGTGCTTGGTGATAGGCTCAGAGCTGTCACATGGGGGCAGAGAGAGATTCATATGCTTTGCATACTCAGAAGTAGTGGCTATTTCTCTTGGTTACTGGTGGTGGAATGTGGGGGGGGGTTTGGCTGAAAAAAGAAACGTTGCTGGGGAGAACATTAAAAAAAATTGGTTACCCAACATTTCATATTCCTGATATGTACCATGTAATTGTATGAGAAGGTCTCCTGTTCTCTTTGTATTGTTTCCTTTGTGTGAAATCCCTGGTGTTTCTGCTACTCCCTCTGTTTTTCCTATCAAAAATTGACCACACTAGGCACGAGAGCACAGCGTTGTCAGTTCTCTAGCTGTGACGGGAACTCCGCCTGCTCTCCTCCAATGATCAGACTAGTTCTGACACACCCATTCACTGGATCAGCATGCTGTGGTTTCTCCTCCCCCAGCTCTTATGCAGCCGAGAACAGAGGAAACATGACACAGTTATAAAAAAAAGGGGGGGGGGAAAGTGTTTAGAATTTTTTAATTTTATATGCATACACATATGTTTTGCCTTTCATTTCTATTTTAGACTGAATGGGTTGTTTTACAAGATGATCGTTTACATACACTTTGAAGCCCAACTCCATAGGAATTTAAAAAATACACCCCTGCAGTGGGCCCAACTGCACTGCAAGAGTTAAATTGCTCGTTATGTCTAGGAGATTGCAGAACAGACACTATTACCTACCCGATTCCTTGGTCCGGCTCTCTCCTCTTCCGTCCAAAGCACCGGTCTATGGTCGGATACTCATTATGGTCACATGTAACACTGGACATTAACCCTGTATTGTATATTTTGGTGTCTGAAATGCAACCAGAAACAGTTGCAACTTACAGATCAGCTGCAGGAGACCATTTAAAGCACTGGAGGGAGTCTTTCTGAAGTAAAGAGTAAACTAAATATTTAGATCATCGAAGCTGCCCCCCCTACAATCAGCACAAATAAAAACTCAAGTGTGTTTCTTTAGTGCTAAGTTTGTGCTGTTTTGTGCGTAAAATTTTACATTTGTGCTGCTTTTATTTTTACGATATTAGCAATTGTTTTTTCCAGACTATGACATCACCCAGCCCCCCTACAACAGCTAAAGGACACGAAACTGGGCTGGTTGGTTAGTGCCGCTTTTGTGCTGGTTTGTGCCGTTTAAATCTCTGTTCTATCTTTTAATCATTTTCGTTTCGTGTCCTTTAGCTGTTGTAGGGGGGCTGGGTAAGGTCATTGTCTGGAAAAAGAATTTCTAATATCGTAAAAATAAAAAGCAGCACACATTTGTGTTGATTTGTAGGGGGGGGGGGCAAAGTGGGTGGGGTTTGAAAAAAAAAAAAAAAAAACTGTTATAACTTAAAAACCATAACAGTACAAATAAAAATTATTTTAGCAGCACAAACGTAGCACCAACCAAGAAGACCAGTTTTGTGTCTTTTGGCAGGGGGGTGAGTGACCTTTAATAAGGGAAACTATAAAAGATAGAACAGAAATTTAAATGGCACAAACCAACCAGCTCGGTTGGCTGTTGTAAAGGGGGCTAGGTGATGTCAAAGTCTGGAAAAAACAATTGCTAATATCTTAAAAATAAAAGCAGCACAAATGTAAATTTTACGGCACAAAACAGCACAAACGTAGCACTAAAGAAACAGACTTGAGTTTTTATTTGTGCTGATTGTAGGGGGGCAGCTTTGCTGTGCTTAAATATTTTCCCCTTAAAGTGGAGCTCCACTCAAAAGGAGAAGTTCCACTTGTTCGCACCCTCCTCCCTTGGGGGGCAGCAGATAACTTGTTTTGACAGGTTCCCACTCCAACCTTCAGTTAAGATGACTGCAGCAATTTACAAGCATTTCTGGCCCCTTCTCCTTCCCTCCGTTCCCTTCTGGAACACACACAGGTCCCAGAAGACAGCGGGACCATTCTGAGAGCGCAGCACGACTCTTGCATTGTGCAGCAGGAAATCGTCCGTCAAGCCTGAAGGCTTGACGACCGGTTTCCCTTACTTACAATGCCGGCGCCTGCACCCCAAGCCGATTGACGAATCTGCTCAGGGTGCTGACATCGCGGGATCCAGGACAGGCAAGTGTCCTTATATTAAAAGTCAGCAGGCTACATATTTGTAGCTGCTGACTTTTTTTTTTTTTCCCCCAGACTGGAGCTCCTATTTAATCTTCTGCCCATAGTCCAAACAAGCAAAAATAAGTGCATGGGGGGAGTGCACTACAAGGATGAATTTTGTAATTTTTCGGTTGCTTTATTCCACAAGTTCACTTTAAGGTGCTGAAAGCTGCAGTGCCACACTATAACTATTTCTATGGTGGACTCAAGGGTAACTATTTTTTGACACTTAAAGTGATTGTAAAACAACCCATTCAGTTGAAAATGGAAATAAAAAAAAAAAAAAAAAAGGCAAAACATTTGTTTATAGATATAAAAAAACTATTATAAATATTTTTTTTTTTTTTATATACACATGATCACATACCCTCTGTTCTCAACTGCATAAGAGCTGAGGGAGAAGGAGAAAGACACTGATCTGCCCAGGGAATAGCTGTGCAGGGCGGGTTTGTCAGGACAAGTCTGATCATTGGAGGAGAGCAGGCTGAGTTCCCAGCACAACTAGAGAACTGACCACAGTGTGTTCTCCTGCCTAGTGTAGTCAGTTTTTTTTTTTTAAATAGGAAAGCAGAGGGACTGGCAGGAACACCAGGGATTTCATACAAAGGAAGCAATACAAACAGGATACTTTTTACATACAAGTACATGGTACAGCAGGCACATATCAGGAATATGAAATGTTGGGTTTACATGCTCTTTAAAGTGATTGTAAAGGCAGAAGGTTTTTTATCTTAATAGATCTAGTGTCTGAATGGACACAGGGAGCTGTAGCTCGATTTGGGTGCCCCCATAGCAAGCCGTTTGCTGTGGGGGCACTCAACAGGAGAGAGGGGCCAGAAGCAGCGAAGGGGGACCTGAGAAGAGGAGGATCTGGGCTGCTGCTCTGTGTAAAACCATTTCACAAAGCAGGTAAGTGTAACTTTTTTCTTTTTTGTTAAAAATAAACAAGGACTTGGCAATCACTTTAATGACCCCATCTTAAGTAGGGTAGCCTTTGAGATGGGTCTAATTCTAATAAAAACGGTTTTCATCATAAAGAACATAGATTTCTATAACCGGTGCACAATAGCCAGGGGAGTTAAATGCTGTACCACTCAGATGTGACTACATGCAGAATGATACAAATGTGCACTTGTATCTTATAGCGTCTTCTCCTGAATATTAACTGCACACCTTTCAGCAAAGAAATATAAAATGGATCCTTAACTCACGGATGTCTGCAGGTTTCTTTGGACTCCCCTTGAAATATCTTAGAAGCATTTTGTTGTCAGCAAAATTTTAGGGTAGGTTTAGACATATGCTTCCCAGAGGCTACTGACAGGTGGCGAGGAAGCAATGCAACGACGCCTCGACGCCTGTTTTGCCCTAATTTTTACCAGTTGCGAGGGGTTTGCAGCGCTTCCACATGACTTAAAATGTGTAGCGTAACAAGACACATGCTGCCTCCAGTATTAAATGATTTCATACACTCAAATGATTAATCAGAAAACATAATGGTAATAACATAAGCTTCTACCTAATTTGGCCCTATTGTATGTTTGTGTAGGACTATGATAGGTCCATTACATTGTAAGCTCATTTAGAGTAAGGACAGAAGTAATTGGCCTATGCAAGGTGTAACGCACTGTGGATTTTTCTGGACTATATAAAAATACTTGCCGGCCATCGTCTGTGCCTTCCATAACTAGGAGGGGGTATTCCCTTCTCTGCCATTTACTGCTGGAATCAGTAAAGTAGATCTTTCTACCATCACTGGTCACAGCAAGGTCATTAACAAAGGACATTTTCTTCCCTTGAACTGGGGTTCTGGAGGAAACCAGCCTCTCCACTTCACCTGTGCAAACAGATAAAAGAATCAGTAGATGTTTCCAGTGAAATCAACACTTTACATTATACCTCAACATCGAATATATATTTACAGAATACCTGTATCAGTATTCACTTTGAATATTCCCTGATAAGCATCTGCAACAAAAAGAGTTGCATTAGGGCCAACTCTAAGCCCCAAAGGTCTTCCGCAGTTTGGTTCATTTTCTTTTGTTCCTGTAAAAGTAAAAAAAAGAAAAACAAGGTTTTATTAAATAATTCTATAAGAATTGAGTAGAATATTAAACAAGAAACCACAGAACCTAGGTAGAAGTGTGTTAATGGGATTTAGCAATGGGAATAACTGATATATAATGGATTAGCCTTTACTTGACATTGGAAGCCTTGAGTGCTTTACCTCTTTGGCAGCTGTCCATTTCCAACTGCAGTAGGGGTCAGTGTTGTGCACAATACAGCGCATCACACATAGCTCCCTATTTATACAAACTTTATTTGAAGTGTACAAAAATGACACTTAGTTCATGTATAGTACAGGGCCAAGGGAGACAGACAGAGAGACAGACAGAGACAGAGAGAGAGAGAAAAACAGAGAGCGAGAGAGACAGAGACAGAGAGAAGAGAGAGAGAGAGAGAGAGAGAGAAACAGAGACAGAGACACAGAGAGAGAACCCATTTGCTACCTTCGACTAATGCCACTGAACATACTCTGCAAGATGAAATATGGATAACAAGAAATATGGCTGATGCATGTGTGTAAACATTTTTAACTTCCATTTTCTGAATTTATGTATATAAAAAAAAAAAAAAAAAAAAAAAAAAAGATATAAGTTCTGCTTTAACATACATTTCCTATTTTAATTTAGTTTTTATTATTTGCATGCAGTGTTTTTATTCTTTTCATACAGAACACACCTCAAATACATAACCAAAATCAAAGTAAGTCTCTAACATCTTTGCTGGGCATCACAATGTTAAAATCATTATTTTTACATAACTTTCAAAGGCCTCCGTCATAGGAACACATTGTAATCCTCGCTGTGAAACTGTGCCATTCCTGATATTATAAATGGCAGCTTTACAAGGCAGTGTGCAGCTGAAACCTTAAGTGCCTATTACATGAGTAGGATCATTTTAACAAATTAAAGCACTTTGCTGAAGTTAAGCATTTTCTACAATAGACTTCTAACTAAATGTCAGTCATTCAGCAGCACAACTATACTGCACCAAAAGCACAATGTTAGCTGATATTACAGCATAATACCCTTGGGCCATGTCTTGTTAAAACATGCTAGAAAACCACTTCAACCGAGTGATCAGACAGAGCGTAGCAGTTCACTAAACAGGGGCAAAGTTAGATTCAATAATGCAAAACAGGGTCAGAATGGCAAAGAGCATGTATACACAAAACGGACTATGAAAGCTGCACAAACATGGACTCTTCACAGAAATGTCTCTATGGCTCTAGCATTGTATCCTTGCACAGAGACTGTAGAAAGGGCTGAAAATGCTCCGACAGTGGTAATAATGGGAGATTTTAGCTATCATAAATTGACTGGAATAATTGCACTGTTAACCACTTCAGCCCCGGACCATTTGGCAGCCAAAGGACCAGAGGTCTTTTTTCAATTTCGCACTGCACTACTTTAACTGGTAATTGCGCGGTCATGCAATTTTGTAACCAAACGAAATTTGCGTCCTTTTCTTCCCACAAATAGAGCTTTCTTTTGATGGTATTTGATTGCCTCTGTGATTTTTATTTTTTGAGATATAAACGGAAAAAGAGCGAAAATTTTGAAAAAAAAAGAGATTTTCTACTTTTTGTTATAAAAAAAATCTAATAAACTCAATTTTAGTCAAACATTTGGGCCAAAATGTATTCAGCCACATGTCTTTAGTAAAAAAAAATGCCAATAAGCGTATATTTATTGGTTTGCGCAAAAGTTATAGCGTCTACAAACTAGAGTACATTTTCTGGAATTTACACCGCTTTTAATTTATGACTGCCTATTTCATTTCTTGAGGTGCTAAAATGGCAGAGAAGTACAAAACCCCCCCAAATGACCCCATTTTGGAAAGTAGACACCCCAAGCTATTTGCTGAGAGGCATGTTGAGCCCATTGAATATTTTTTTTTTTAGTCCCAAGTGATTGAATAAAGACAAAAATAAAAAAGATTTTTTTTTTTTTCAAAAAGTTGTCACTAAATGATATATTGCTCACACATGCCATAGTTATATGTGGAATTGCACCCCAAAATACATTTTGCTGCTTCTCCTGAGTATGGGGATACCACATGTGTGGGACTTTTTGGGAGCCTAGCCGCATACGGGGCCCCGAAACCCAAGCACCGCCTTCAGGATTTCTAAGGGTGCAAATTTTTGATTTCACTCCTCACTACCTATCACCGTTTCGAAGGCCATAAAATGCCAAAATAGCACAAAACCCCCCCAAATGACCCCATTTTGGAAAGTAGACACCCCAAGCTATTTGTTGAGAGGCATGGTGAGTATTTTACAGCTCTCATTTGTTTTTGAAAATGAAGAAAGTAAAGAAAAAAAAAATTTTTTTTTTTTTTTCAATTTTCAAAACTTTGTGACAAAAAGCGACATCTGCAAAATACTCACAATACCTCTCAGCAAATAGCTTGGGGTGTCTACTTTCCAAAATGGGGTCATTTTGGGGGGTTTTATGCCATCTGGGCATTCCATGGCCTCCGAAACTGTGATTGGCAGTGAGAAGTGAAATAAAAAAATTACACCCTTAGAAAGCCTGAAGGCGGTGATTGGTTTTGGGGTTCCGTACGCAGCTAGGCTCCCAAAAAGTCCCACACATGTGGTATCCCCGTACTCAGGAGAAGCAACAGAATGTATTTTGGGGTGTATTTCCACATATGCCCATGACATGTTTGAGCAATATATCATTTAGTGACAACTTTTTGTAAAAAAAATATATATATTTTTTTTTTTTTCATTATTCAATCTCTTGGGACAAAAAAAAAAAATATTTAATGGGCTCAACATTGCTCTCATCAAATAGCTTGGGGTGTCTACTTTCCAAAATGGGGTCATTTGGGGGGGGTTTGAACTGTCCTGGCATTTTATGCACAACATTTAGAAGCCTATGTCACACGTCACCCACTCTTCTAACCACTTGTAGACAAAGCCCTTTCTGACACTTTTTGTTTACATGAAAACATATTTTTTTTTTTTTGCAAGAAAATTACGTTGAACCCCCAAACACTATATATATTGTTAAAGCAAAGGCCCTACAGATTAAAATGGTGGGTGTTGCATTTTTTTTTTCCACACAGTATTTGCGCAGCGATTTTTCAAACGCATTTTTTGTGGAAAAAATACACTTTTTTTTATTTTAATGCACTAAAACACACTATATTGCTCAAATTTTTGATGAAATAAAAAATATGATCTTAGGCCGAGTACATGGATACCAAACACGACATGCTTTAAAATTGCGCACAAACACGCAGTGGCGACAAACTACATACATTTTTAAAAGCCTTTAAAAGCCTTTACATGATACCACATTAGATTCACGGAGGAGGTCTACTGCTAAAATTACTGCCCTCGATCTGACCTTCGCGGTGATACCTCACATGCATGGTGCAATTGCTGTTTACATATGACGCCAGACCAACGCTTGTGTACGCCTTTGCGCAAGAGAAGGGGGGGCAGGGGTGCTTTTTTTTTTTTTTTTTTTTTTTTTTTTTTTATTTTTTTAGGTTTTTTATTTTATTTTTAAACTGTTACTTACATTTTTTTTCTTTGTTATTATTTTTATTGTTATCTCAGGGAATGTAAATATCCCCTATGATAGCAATAGGCAGTGACAGGTACTCTTTTTTTGAAAAAATTGGGGTCTATTAGACCCTAGATCTTTCCTCTGCCCTCAAAGCATCTGACCACACCAAGATTGGTGTGATAAAATGCTTTCCCAATTTCCCAATGGCGCGGTTTATATCCGGGAGGGGGGACATTCCCTCCCACTGCTTGTAAAAGCAGTCTAGAGGCTAATTACCCGCTAGAATTGCTTTTACATGAAAGCCGATCACTGGCTGAAAAGAATGATACCAAGATGATACCTAAACCTGCAGGCATCATTCTGGTATAACCATTCAAAGTCCAGCAACATACTGGACATATATTGTAATCTTTTTTTTTTCATGCAGCCTCTTGGCTGAACGAAAAAAAGAGATTGATTGGTGGGTATGCCCACCATTAGAATACCTCCCTTCATCCACCCACTTCTAATGATGGGCATACATGCACCATTTATATATGCCGATGCATGGGGGCATCCTCCCGCAAAAGTTATGCCGTGTACACACGGTCGGAATTTCGACCGTATGTACGTGGCATTAGGAGCCAATCGCTCCTCCCCCCCCTGCTGCCCCCATGCTTCGGCATATATGCTCTTTTTTTTAACTGTGGTGGTGAAATCACCTCCTACAGCGTTGGAGTCGCGGCTTTATGTATCGTGGGAGCAAACGCTGTTGCTGTCAAGATAAATAAATCCGCGTTGCAACTGAATGGCGCACCTGAAAACAAAAAAATGCTCAACACTAAAACACAGTAAACAAAATTACATACCTGAAAAGCAAGCGTGATAAAACATGATAAAACATAATAAAACATTGCAGAATAGAATGGAGTAAAAAAAAGAGCAACAATAGAGAGAGAATAGAGTGAGAGAGAGAACAATAAAACGACAACTATTTTATTTTTTTTTATTTTTTTGAGATTCACAGGTAAAAAAGCTCCTGACTGAAGCGACTGAATCAAAACGCTACCACAAAAAAACTGTTAGCGATCGCAGGGATCAGGCCTGACTCTGCGAACGCTGCAGTTATGTGTGCTTAGTGTTTTGTAAGTGACAGTGATCGATCGATACTGCACTTGGGTGGGCTGGGCTGGGCGGAGGGGGAAAACGCAGGTGCTAGCAGGTATCTGGGCTGATCCCGCTAACAATGCGGTTTTTTTTGGAACCCTAAACTGCTGGGACGCTAGTATAGATCTGATCAGATCAGATATCGATCTGTTCAGATACTGTGCCACTAAGGGAGGTGTATGCTTTGCGCGTGGGTGTTTGCGGTACTGGCACTAACCTGGGGCGACGCAGACCTTATTTGACCCTAAAACCTAATTGATATCACCCGCCGGGCGATCAGGGGGTTAAACCGTTATTGGGTAATAAATGGCGGGTGCCCTGACAGTATAAAAAACAAGCTAACTAACCAGCGTCACCCGTAACAGTAATACAAAAAAAAACTGGTTACCTAGCGACACTAATGCAGCGATCAGAAAAACGATCGCTTAGTGACACTGGCAAAAGGGGGTGAAAGGGTTAACTAGGGGCAATCAGGGGGTTAAACCTTTATTAGGTAATATATGGGGGTACCTGACGCTATATAAAAACCTGACGGGGAACCTAAATAACGAAATAACTAACTGGCTAACCAGCGTCACCAGTGACAGTTATACAGTGATCACTGGTGAAAGGGTTAACTCTAGGGGCAATCAGGGGGTTAAAACCTTTATTTAGGTTGTAATATGGGGGTACCTGACCTATAAACCTATTTATGAACCTATATAAACATGGCGGTTACCTAAAAAAAAAAAATGGTTACCTAGCGACACTAATGCAGCGATCAGAAAAACGATCGCTTAGTGACACTGGCAAAAGGGGGTGAAAGGGTTAACTAGGGGCAATCAGGGGGTTAAAACCTTTATTAGGTAATATATGGGGGTACCTGACGCTATATAAAAACCTGACGGGGAACCTAAATAACAAAATAACTAACTGGCTAACCAGCGTCACCAGTGACAGTTATACAGTGATCACTGGTGAAAGGGTTAACTCTAGGGGCAATCAGGGGGTTAAAACCTTTATTTAGGTTGTAATATGGGGGTACCTGACCTATAAACCTATTTATGAACCTATATAAACATGGCGGTTACCTAAAAAAAAAAAATGGTTACCTAGCGACAGCAGTGACACTAATACAGCGATCAGAAAAACGATCGCTTAGTGACACTGGCAAAAGGGGGTGAAAGGGTTACCTGGGGGGCAATCAAGGGGTTAAACCTTTATTAGGGGGGGGTAGGGGGCTACCTTGGACCTAAAACTAACTGCCCTGACAGTTATTACAGTCACACTGACACTAAATGCAGTGATCAGTAAATAAATGATCACTGCAATTAGTGACACTGTGACTGGGGGGGGAGGGGGTGATCTGGGGGGTGATCAGGGGGTGACAGGGGGGTGGAATATGTGCCTAACTGTACTGGTGTCAGTGTAGTGTTGTGCACTAACCTGTACATGTTCGCCGCTCGGCGTCTCCGGTCACATAGACCGGCGCACCGAGCGTGACATCACTTCCGCCTTCCTGTCTATACAATAGACAGGAAGGGGAAGTTTCTCATTGGCCAGGAGCGATCGCGAGGGGGTGGCCAGAAACCACTGGCCGTCCCCTCGTCCCGGATCGCTCCTGAAGCGATCCCGACCGTCCCCGCCGGCGGAGGGGGGTCCGATCGGACCCCCCAACCGCCGGAAGAATGTCACGTACAGGTACGTGATTCTGCCTGTACGTGCCATTCTGCCGACGTAAATATACAGGGGGCGGTCGGGAAGTGGTTAAACTATAAACCTATTACAGGACAATAATAATAATAATACAGTTTATAGAAGACAACTTGAAATGATGCTTTACTGGATGAAACCATGCAGTGCTTACAGTGAGGGAAAAAAGTATTTGATCTCCTGCTGATTTTGTACATTTGCCCACTGACAAAGAAATGATCAGTCTATAATTTTAATGGTAGGTTTATTTTAACAGTGAGATACAGAATAACAAAAAAAAAAAAAAAAAAATCCAGAAAAACGCATTTCAAAAAAGTTATAAGTTGATTTGCATTTATTCAGCAAAGCAGATAAACACAGGTTCATAGCAGGAGAGCTTTGTACAGCAAGTCCATAGCATAAAACAAAACATCTGGTTGTCTAAGCTATTAAATAAATTCAGGTCAGCTTCTAATGAATGGTGCCCCTTAACATGTTACCCAAAATGAAGAGTCAGCACTGTTTTTAGTGTTCTGTCAGCACTTAGCCTTTTCACCCTGCAGCGTACTATCACAGCAGAGAGAGTGAGAGCCCCGAGCTAGAGTCAGCTCACATATAAAAAGGCCTGTAAACAGCTCCAATTATTGAGTCCTGACTACCAATTAAGATGAGGACCTAGAAATGGAGGCTTTTCGCACCCAAAGCACTACAAAACCCTGGAGGACCAAGGACAGGATTTAAGATTTTTTTTTAAAAAAGCTTGTTTTCTCCATAACAGACACAAACTATGGAGTCCTTCTACATGTGTGGGCTTGCCAAAGAAAAGCTGTTCCCTTTCAGACTCTCCGATTAAAGTCTAGTACACAAGGGCTGACTGTCAGGCGAAATTTGCCGGTTCAATAAAAAACGTCTGACATTTGGGCCGTGAGTATGACAGCCGGTCCATTTGGCCGGCTTCTGTCGGGCGAGCATGCCTGAAAACCAGCAGCCAACCGACTCCCAATCAGCACTCTCAGCGAATTGCTGAGAGCGCTGACCGGAGTTTTCTAGTGGGGGGGGGGGCTTTCCCCTGTCAGAACACAATAGTACAGCAGGGAAGATCACTAACATTGGTTTGTTAGTACAGCGGCTCTGACCAGAACGTTCAGGTTTTTTTTTTGTTCAACCTACTAGGTTGAACGGAAATAAAAACAAAAAATAGTGGTTTGTAGCAGGCTTAAAACTCAGTAGCGCCCAACAGGCTGGCAGTGAGTAAACTGAGTCCCTTCTCTGGCTCATTCGGTTGGGTGGGTGTGTAAAATTTCAACAGTTTTCTTTTTGGCAAGGAACATAAGGATGGCCTAGGAAGTATGCGAAAAGGAACTTCATTCTCCTCAAGCTCCTCCTGCCAGATGAAAATAATACACAATATTTCTTATTTACATTATATATATATATATATATATAATGTAAATAAGAAATATTGTGTAAGAATATTGTGTATAATAAAAAATAATAATTATATATATATATATATAATATATATATATATATATATATATATATATATATATATATATATATATATATATTTTTTTTTTTTATTATTATTTATTATTATTTTTTTTCCTTTCCCTTTATAGTTCTGAACAGAATTACAGAAACTATATTGAATAACCTATGGACAGCCTTACCACAGGGGGGTGTGCCCAGTCTTGCTATGGTGTGGATTTTGTCATCTTCAATTTTCACAATCTGCCCATCAGCAGTACCGGTATACAGTACATCTAAAGAAATGTTTTAGTAATACAAGAATTTAGGTAAATTCAAAACAATCTTTACAATTCCTGTGAGTTCCAAAAATTGCTCTCATGGTGCATTCACAAATACATTTTATATTATATGCTAAGGAACACTAAAACAAATGATTTACAATGAGAGGCGTTTATGGATCTGAATAGATTTCTAATTTCTAATAGGTATGACTAACATAACTAACCCACTGCTAAGAAATAATAATCTGCGGTGGCAGATGATTATATCATAAATTTTGAAGAAATTACCCACAAAAATGACTAAAATGTCTCTTCAAACATCTCTAACTTATCACAGCAGTTCTGAACTTCAGATCATTTATAATTATATTTGCTAGAAAAAAAAAAAAAAAAAAAAACATATGCAGTAAAAGGATCAGTCCACACACAGTTAATTCAACTTTGAGGATGCTGGGAAATTATGAAGTTGAAAACCTTATTATTTCTTTTGGGGTTAAAGCGGGATTCCACCCTAAAGTGGAACTCCCGCTTTTCGGAACCCTCCCCCCCTCCAGTGTCACATTTGGCACCTTTCAGGGGGGAGGGGGGTGCAGATACCTGTCTAAGACAGGTATCTGTACCCACTTCCGGCATAAACTCCCACGGGAGTTTACGCAGCTTCCTGTCCCGGCGCGCTGTCTGCCGGGACACACACACACGTGTCCTGGCAGACAGCGCTGAAGATTCTCATTGCGCCGCGCGACTCGCGCATGCGCAGTAGGGAATCGGGAAGTGAAGCCTCTGCTGCCGACACCGCTGGACCCTGGAACAGGCAAGTGTCCATTTTTTAAAAGTCAGCAGCTGCAGTATTTGTAGCTGCTGGCTTTTAAAAAAAATGTTTTCAGTACAGTCCCGCTTTAACAAAGTATTCAGATGCCATGGGACTGCGTTGGTCAGCTATTCTAGCACTGTCCCATTACACGGACAAGGCAAAATGCCTGGTCTCCTGTGTATCCGGTTCACACCACTGCGCTGTTGGGGTGTGCGGGCATGGTGTACTGTATGCAGTACTTTTTATCAGTGCAGGCAATTCACTGCCTCACACTACGCGGACGGCAATTGAACTTTATGAGATGTCTGTGTGACATCTCAATAAAGTTTGTTTAAAAAAAAAAGTAAACAGTGCGACTCACCAAATTCAGTGCTTTATCACTGCGCTGAGCTCAGTCGGATTACACCGCACACCAGCTGCTGCACTGAATAGTGTTAGACCATCTGTTGGGCTATTATTGCTGATCTTCCTCTACTGGGGAAATTTCCCCTCACATCCTCTACCAAAAAACAACAGGAATTAAGGGGAAATCTCCCCAAACAAAAGGTAAAAAAACCCTACCTTTGAGAGCGGTCAACAAAACAGGTGTGTCAAATGGGAGATTTCCCTTTCACTCCCATTTCAGTCACAACTGTAAAGCGTTTACAGTCACAGGACATAAAGTAAGGCTGAATCTCCCAAATGGGAAAACGGACAACAATAAAACCTTATAGGAGGTTCTAACCATTCTCTAGTCTGACTTGAGCCAAAAGGAACCTAGGTTGGGCTATAAGGGAAATGTTTTCAGTGCCCAGAGATGGACTTTAAAGTTGTAGTACAGTCCACTTTTTAACTTGTACCTACAGGTAAGCCTATAATAAGGCATACCTGTAGGTACACTGAATATGTCCTAAACATGCATGGTTTATGAGATATTCACACGGAATGCAGCCGGTGACACCGGCGCATGCACTCTGAAGGGACGGCATACCCATGCTGTACCTTCAGAGTTCTGTGTTGTGGGGGTGACTGCCGGGCGCATGATGTGAGTGACGTCATTGCAGCTTGGCCTATCACACAGCCAGAGCCAACGGACCTGGAAAGAGGACCAGGTGAAGATGGAAGCCCTGGCAGCGGTGACAATGTTTTTTTTTTTTTTTGTTCTTTACGGATTTTACTGCTGCTTTAAAGCGTTTCTGCACTCTTTTTTTTTTTTTTGGGCTATATGCCAAGGGCATATAGCTCAATTGGGGGACTTACCTGTTCCATCTTCCATCTCGATCGCCGCCGGTTTTCATCTTCATCTTCTTCTTGTCTTCTTCTTGTCTGCTGGGGTCCATCTTGCCTGTGGGCATGTGAAACCCCACAGGCACTTTAGATGGCCCAGCATGCACCGCCGTTACTCGCGCGTGCGCAGTAACGGCACATCTGCCGACATCTCACGAGATTTTGGCAGATGTGGCCGAAATCTCGGGAGATTTCGGAAGATGTGGCCGAAATCTCGCGAGATTTCGGAAGATGCCCGCACTGACTCCTGGGATCAATGACACCAGATCCCAGGAGACAGTGCGGCGTGACGACGATCGACGCAGAGACCCCGCCCGCCGCCGAAGAGAGAGAAGACCGGAAGTCATCAATTACAAGGTAAGTAAAAAAAAAAAAAAAAAAAAAACATTTAATTTAGTACTCTTTGCCTGATTTGGAAGGCAAAGAGATTTACTAAATGAAATGAGTGCAGAACCGCTTTAAGCTGACCATTTGTCAACAGCAAATATTTAACTAAACCACAGGACTCTGGTGATCTTCACTGTGCAACCACATGAAGCAAACAAATAAAACTAAAAACATTTTTTGTAAAAAAAATAAAAAAATAATTACAAAATCCCAGGATAAAGCCTATTATTGTTGATCCTAAGAATGATGATCAAAAAACCTAAAATGATAACTCACCACCAATATTTACAATGGATTCTGGGCCTACTAACTGGTCTTCATACAGACGCTCAGCTTTTCTCAGCTTAAGGTTTGCCTCTAGGGCACCCATCATTAGAGGAGGAGTTGGGAAACTGAAAGAAAAACACAAACAAAATAAATTGGCAAGAGGTAATTATAACAATCATGTACCACACAGAGGTGTATGAAGCCTGACTGGATTCAATTTGTTTAAACAAAAAGGCTGCAATATCTGAAGTGGCATTCCTAATGTCAAGTGACATTACATGAGCAAATACAACCTGAAAAAGCTTCAGCTTCATGAGGCAACAGAAGGTAAGCTGCTGTGCAATCATGATCAAGTTGCCAAAATACTTTTTTTATACCACTATTCTCTAAAGCACACACTCTCAGACTGTCTGATTGTGCATGTTTATGTGTTTAGGCCTAAGAAGGACGTGGTGGTGGTGGTAGGGAGGGAGCATGGCCTGACAACTGCCGGTATTTGGTAGAAAACAGCTGCAAATGAGCAAAAGTGATCTCACAAGGCAAATGCTTCCTCTGCTGGGGGTGTCGGGTGCTGGCCACTGTTGCTCATAATACCCAAATGTATTCCAATTGCAGTGAAGCAGATGATCAGGCAATGCCTATACCATCTATGGATACCTGTACACAAAAAGCCAAAGCCAATGCTTTAGCAGTGACATTTTCGAGACCAAACCAATGCTCTCTTTTAGAGAGACAGATCCCATACTCTACTTTTTATAGAGGCATGATACAATTGCTGTAATGAAGGACATAAAAACCCATCTGCTTTTAGTGGTTGCTGGCAACTTGATACTGCCTTCTAATTTCTCTTATCATTACCCTGGTGAAATATTCCACAAAATAGAGTTTTTACAAGTTCCACAGCCAGTAAAAAGCCATAGGAAGGTGTTGCACTCCTCAGAACATGCCAGAAGACTTGCACATGATGATTCCCTTGTGCGTTTTGGATGGTGGAGACAGAAATGAGTGGAAATCTTCCTATAGGAGCCTCTGAGACATAAAAGAATCCCGGACATTTTACCCAGCAGTGCTGGCCTTAAACTGATATCACAGCATTTAGCCATAACTAAACCCAAGAACAAAAATGTAATATATTGCCAATTTACAGTCAGCTAGGGTGGCTGTATTAGTTATCTTTTTTTAGTCCAAGAACATTTTCAGCAAAAGGCGGAAAATATTTGTTAGTTAATCTTGCCAGAAATGCAGTGCCCTTGTCATTTCCTATAAGCTGGCTTCTAGGCGGGGATGCCAGTTTATTCTGGTAGGTATCTGTGTTCGCTATGGGTAATTGTATTCTTTCATCTAAGCATTTATAGCAACTTTTGGTGCATCCTAAGCTCACATTGATGTGATTTGGCATGCGATTTGACATGTCAAATTGCATGTCAAATTGGCGGCTATACCCGGCAATGGCACCATACGAATCGGTGCGACGCTGACTTTGCGGCACCGCACCAATTCCCAAAATTAGTTTCTGTACTACTTTTGGCGACTTTGGGTGCAATTTCAATAGAGATCTGTGCAGGAACCCGCACAGAAGTCTCTGAAATCGCTCTGAAGTCAGACTGACATGCGGGAATGAATATGTGCGAGTTCAGTTGAACTCGCATGATTTCAAACCCGCTGTCAGTGTGAACCTAGGCTTCAAGTGGGAGAACGTTTATACCTTTGAATATACCTAGTGGGAATTACTTTGGTCCTCTGTATTTTTCAGGGTAAGTGTCATTTGTATGATCTCTGGGGGGGGGGGGGGGTGTATGTGAGGAGCCGGATCCCTTATGCATTTATGGCATATTTATGTATTTGGGTGTTTTAGAAGGTAGAACTCTCTGTGTCCGCCTCCTCGCAGTAGCTTCTATCTTTTTCGTTGTACTCTCCCAGATACTTTGATATGTCTAACTAAGGTTTATGTGTGTTCATAAGCTTGAGTGGGTTATGTTATCTACATTATAAGGTTGACTTAATGCGTTTAGGTTTCATTATTAATACTGGTTTAGTGTTTCTACATTATGTCATTTTATATTCTCTTTTTGGTACTACCCACCTTGTAAATTATTTGTGCTTTACATAGGTAAGAAATGGGTCATGGCCTTACCCTAGACAATATTTGTCTCCAGAGTGAGGAATTGTGGCTTATCCTGGGGACATGGTTTTTGTTGGTGTGTTGGTATTGTTTTTTGCTATTTTTCCTCCTTCCTTCCCTGAGACACCATTTTGGGGTGGATTTATTGGATTGTACGAGGAGTGTCCAGAAAGTAATGAGAATTCCATTTTAAAAATTATTTTATTGAAAAATTTTACAATTGAACATTGTCTCCTTCAAAGTATGCACCTTGTGAGTGTACACAATGCTCCCAGCAATTTCCCATTCTTCATAGCATCCCTGGAAGTCTTCAACTGGGATGGCGTTCAGATCCTGTGTAGTGGCTCTTTGAAAGGACACCATTTTGGTAGTGTGGATAACGTCTAAACACTTCTTCGTCTTTGGGAATATAGAAAAAGTCGCAAGGAGCCAAGTCGGAGCTGTAGGGTGGATGGGGAAGCACAGTGATGTGTTTTTTGGCCAAAAGCTCTCTCACAGCCAAAGCACTGTGACTCGGTTTGTTTCCGGGATGACAGATCCATGTTCAGCCGATCAGCAACTGATCAGTGTTCTAACGTATGCCCATCACCCACCCCAAGTGACTTTGGCCAACTTTTTCCTTCACAGAGCCCTTCTCAAGCGCAGGAACTTAATTATATTCTTAATTATATTCTGGACACACCTCGTATTCCAATAATCTTGTAGACCTTCTACTATTCTACTATAGAAGGTGGATCCTGAGGAAGTAAGTTTTTATGCGAAAAAAAAACACGCTCCAGTCTCCCTTTTGGGTTACTGGAAGTTCTATAATTTAATGCATAAAACAACATAACCTCATTTGTGTAAAATGCTAGTCTCCCCAACCCTCTATGTAATGGAGATGAACATAGGGAAAGATGCATTAGAAGTCCAGCCTGTGTGACAAACATGGTTCCCTGCATGGATACAGTTGAGGAGTGAGCGTAGCCATCCAGGGACAGAAAAAAAGTGTGTTATTTGCAGGACACCCAGGTGAAAATAAAAAAGGTAAAAAGCCGGAAAAATAAAACAAAGCCAAAACATCTGAGCACTGCTAAGCCTCGATATATTACACTTTTGTTTCTGGGTTTAGATTCACATTAAGAGGAATCGACCTTTACTTTACAGTTTTTTAAAGTTGCCTGGAGTTTATCCTCTTATGTACTCTCTTCTGTCTATAACCATTAAATCTCCACTCCCATGCCTTCAAAATTCCACATAAAACTTAACACAGCAGAATTATTTGCATTACCCAGAAGACAGGAAGATTTATTGCACCTGACAGGGAAAAGAATAACTGAAAGACAACACACAGACAGCTGTCAGCGTCCGATGACTACCTGAGAATCTTTACTGTAGACATAATTAAGATGGCCAACAAGACTAAACTGGCTGTTCTGAGCAAGGTAAACAGCAAGTTACAGCATGCTTACAGACTCGCTTCTTCTAGAATACAGTTTGTGCCATGTGATATTGATAAACACACATTAGAAAAACATTTACGCTATGAGGCATGCTACTGCACTGGGATAGATGACGTGTAAAGCTGGCCATACACGGGTCGATTTTCGAAAGATCTTTTTTCGAAAATCTTATCTAAGAATTTTCGTATGAATTTCGCACCATTAGTGGGCTGCAGCAACGGCCGATTTTCGTGCGGCCATCGAATTGAAAAAATCCAACATGTTGGAAATTTTTTAAAAAAACGAACGAACGATTTTCGAACCAATGATGGGAGAATCGTGCGAGAAATGTAAATCGAAAAAGAAATGCGCATGTGCAAGAAAAGAAGATTCCAGGAAAGAAAAGAAGATTCCCAGACAGGAAAATTATTTTCTGTAGGAACATGAGGTGAAATTGAAGGTTTGGTTGGTCGTAATCAATGGTGGCGCCATCGAATCACAAAATGCCCAAATTTTCTGATTTTCAAAAGAAAGATCTTTCGAAATTCGACCCGTGTATGGCCAGCTTTAGAGAAATTGGGCCAAAGCCCTTCTGGCCCGACTTCTCCTGTGGGTCACGGGAGCGCACATAGTTCTGAACTCCTGTGATCCCTATTTAGCCAACAAACGGGCTAAAGTCCACTGTCAGCTGACATCACTAAGCCAGTCCAGACTTTGGAGGGATCCCGACTTTAATGTTGACTGGAAAGCATGCCACTGAGGGTCTGAGCCAGCCGCTCCCACCCCCTCCACAGGCCAGCACTCCAGTGAGCACTTGAGGGGCAGAGCAGAGAGCCGGAGACTGACAGTCACCAGTCTCTCTGCTTAGTGAAGACTGAGAGCTGAGCGATCAAAAGTCTTTGATCGCTGAGTTCTCGGTCTTTGATGCAGGTGCAGCATCGGACCAATGCTGCATTCACCTAGGGGAGTATGATGGTTTGTTATTTTGAAATCATACACTTCTTTTATTTATGACAATCTGTATGTCTGCCAACACCTGTATATTTTTTTAAGCACCTTATTTTTATGTTTTTTATGTCTGTATGCCTGGGAATGACTCTGAACAGCAGATCCTAGTCTTCAAATTCAAGTCCTTACAAACATTTAAAAGTCCAGTGGCAGAGTGTCTACTGGTCACTGAGATTCTAATAATGGGAAGCAGAATGGCTGTATTAGGATTTGTCAGGAGGAAACATGTATTAAAGTGGTTGTAAAGTCTCTTTATTGTTTTTAAATAACAAACATGTTAAAAAAACGTACCTGCCCTGTTGCAGTGGTTTAGCACAGAGCAGCCTGGATCCTCCTCTTTTCGGGTCGCTCACCGGTGGTTCTGGCCCCTCCCTCCCATCGAGTGCCACCACAGCAAGCAGCCTCGCCCCCTCTCTCTCCCGATTGGCTACCTGACTTTTATTGACAGCAGCGGGAGCCAAATGGCGCTGCTGTGTCTCAGCCAATCAGGAGGGGAGTTCCGAACGGCCAAGGGACTCGTGGCCATTGTTGGATAGAGAGGGGCTCGGGTAAGTATTAGGGGGTGCTGGGGCAGCTGCAGCACACATAAGGCTTTTTATCTTAAAGCGGAGTTCCACCCAAAAATGGAACATCCGCTTTAAAGGGAAGGTGACCCCCTTTTTTGGGGGGGGGCCCTCTTTTTAGAGGGTTCCAGCTCCCACTTCTTCCCGGGGCACCGGAAGTTCACCTCTCCCCCCTCCCTCTCGGTAGTCATCTGGGATATGTCACAGGTCCAAGATGATTGCCTGGCTGTGAAGCCACAGTCGGTCACCCACAGTTACAATGCCGGCGCCGCAAAGAGAGGAGGGGGAGACAAGCGGGGCTTTGTTCCCCCGCATTGCTGGACCCTGGGACAGGTAAGTGCCCAATTATTAAATTTTTTTTTTTTTTTTTTTTAGTCAGAACTCCGCTTTAATGCAAAGAATGCATTACGATAAAAAAAAACAAAAAAAAAAAAAAAAAAACCTTCCGACTTTCCAACCACTTTAAAGTCTGAGTAAAGCCAAAACATTTTTCTTCCTTTAGTTTTGGACACAGTACATAATTGGTTAACACCACTGTCAATTTTTTATTTTATGGTGTGTTATTCCTGTCTGGGAGATTTGTGTTCACCTTCTGTCCCAGGAACACAACAGTAAGAGGTAAATCACTCCAAAGTAAAGATAGACGGTTATCAATGAACAGGTGTCCCCATTAGAAGATTTACCTTCACCTTCTGTCTTTGTGACAACTCGATATTAAATATCACTTTGGGGGAGATTTACTAAAATTGGACCACACAGAATCTGGTGCAACTGTGCATAGTAACCAATCAGCTTCTAGGTTTTATTAAAAAATTATGAGGATTCTAGTGGTTGTGGCGCTGCTCTGTTAAAGATGTAATCTAATGCAATCTAACCTTGGGACCTTTGTTGGTGCTGTGTTGCGCCTTCACTTTGTTTTGCTTACCTTTGAAGGACAGTTTTTTCCTTTTCCAAAACGGACGGTTTATTATTATTCCATTCAGGACTTGAACATAACAATAAGAATTTTTACTTAGGCCCCATGCACACAAGACGCAGATGCAAACTGAACGCATGTTTTAAAAAGCAGAAACTGTGTTTTCATGCCGCGTTTAGGCGCGTTTGCGTCTATAAGCATTTGTAAAGATAACATCATATAGACCCTCCCCAAGCTCAGAAAGCATTTATTATTAACTATTTCTGCCAATTTGATCAGAGTGAGCAGCAGCAGCAGAGAGAGAAGTTGTACACTTGCATTTGCCTCTCTTTCTGTGCTTTATTTTTGGAAATAGATCCCATATTGAATATATGTCAGGAAATGCTCCTGATGTTGCTCTTGATGAGGCAGCAACGTCGTTGCAAATTTGCATGAGAGGTCCAGAATCAGAGCTTGTCGATATTGGACCCATCCGTTGATGGCACAGCGAATGTCCGTTGGATATTTCACAAACATGTATGCATTTCACAAACATGTATGCATTAGTGAGTATATATGCTCCATGAACTATCTAAACTAATTACGACATTTTAAACACATTTTTCTAGTGTTTTTTTATGGTTTACCATCATATTTCTGAGTTTTCTGGTCCAAAAAATTGTGTTCCTTTAAAAAGGCTTATAAAACGCAAACGCGGCTAAACGCAGGTGCATGCGTTTAGCGTCTGAAACGTAGAAAAGCAAAGTGTCTAAACGCATTTTTTTGCTTCTGGAAAAACGAGGTTAAACGCAACTGCATAAAAACGGGAAAAAACGAGACTGTGTACATGGACACATAGGATAACATTGCATGCGTTCAGGGGCAGTTGAAAAAAAAGTGTCCAACTGCCTCTGAACGCGCATTTAACAGCGTCTCGTGTGCATGAGGCCTAATATATTTTATTAATTTTTTATTTATATCCCCCCCCCCCCATTACAATTTTTTTTTATCATAATTTACCACTTAGTACACTTAGGGTTTTATGTATATAAGATGATACTTTATTCATTTGATGGAATGATTGTATAACACCAACAAAGGTCCCAAGGTTATATTGCATTAGATTACTGTACATCTTTAACAGAGCAGCGCCACAACCACTAGAATCCTCCTAATTTTTTACTCAGACCCTATTCAGGTAGGTGTCACAGTGGAGGCAGCAGCTCTCATTATTTTTTAACCATCAGCCCGGGACAAACCCATAATTACTTATATTCCAGGTTTTATTGTCAAAGCTTATCTGAACAAGCTGCACCCGATTCTGTATTCTCCAATTTTAGTAAATCTCCCCCCTTGCTATCTGGAGACAATGATCACTAAATCTAATAGAGAGTGAAACACCCCAGTGGGAAAATAGACATGAATAAACACCTGACGGGTGTTTTAACACGTCCCCACTTTATCTGAAGGTAAAAAAAAGTTTTGGCTTTACTGGCATCTTACCTCCAGCTACACAGGCAATCTGAAAAGGAAAAAAAAAAAACAGGGACTTGATGACAGCTAAGGATCTGGCCCCACCAGTATTACTTGAAAAGGGAGCATAATTAATTAGATGCTACTCAGACTCTACAATATATTGGACCTGTAAAGCAGGTTTAAATGCTGAGAAATTTTTTTTTTTTATATTATATATAAATATAAATCAGTATAGGAAAGTAAAGGTTGTAAATGTCCACAGCCACAATGGAGAGCTACTTTATGTCATATGACCAAAAAGGCTTGTAGACCCGCTATTACCAAACCATTAGTAAGTTTTCTAATTTTTCTGCCCCTACTATCTCTCTCTAATGAGTATCTGTGTTAGGCCGGCAATACACGGTTTGAATCTCGGCAGGTTTAGCAGGAACAGACCGAGGTTCAAACCGTTAATGGGCAGGCTGAATGTACCAAGTTGTTCGATCAATAGAAATACGGTCGATAGAAATTTGGTCAGTTCAGCAGGGACACATTTTGATCCACATATGGGCAGGCTGGTTGTACAGAAGTCAATCTATTAATCAACTTATGTACAATCAGCCTGCTGGAAAATTTTCTCTCAATCAGAGTATTCTGACAGCAGGGAAGTCTTCCCATCATCAGAATACAAATAGCTCATTTTCTTTCATTCAACCTGCAGGTTAAACAAAAAAAAAAAAATGACTCATGTATAGCCAGCTTCACATGTAGACTACATCCTCTACTCCTCCCTGTCCTTCTGTCTGCCATTTGAAGGTTCCAGAACATTTTTGAGACAGATTGTCAATGATTTCCCCATCGACCTTTATGGGGGCTAGAAGAGAACATCATGAGATGCATACAGGGCATACAGTTGCATGCTCAGTAGTTTGGTTTTTCATCCAGACATATCCCCGATATAACAAAAAAAGTGCCAGTGTTCTTCAGTTTCTCACAACCACCATCTATCATTCATACCTGCCTAGAAGTCTGAATGTGGTGGCTGATGAAAGACGCACGTGGCCTAGGCTCCAGGAAGTACACTCCTATTGCCCTCCTACATGGAGCTGTGTGAGCTTATTGTGCAGAGGATTACACAAAACATAGAATAAGGTGAACTGAGTGAAAGGATTCTGTGAGCAAATAATAAATCTGTTAAATCTATTAAGCACAGTAACTGTGCAAAAATTGCATTAAAGTTGGGTTCTGTATAATACCCTTCTCAAGAAGCACAAAGCTTCATAAAGTGTCAGTAAGGCTCTATTCTCACTAGTGCGACTTGTGACGTGTGAGGTCGCATGACAAGTAAAAAAAAAAAAAATCATGCATTTCGGTGGCCACCGTTCTAATTGCTGCGACTCAAGTTGCAGCGAATCCAAAAAAATAAAAAAAAATAAAAAAAGAAGGTTCCTGGGGACTTTTCTTGCGACTTGAATACCTTAGAATAGAAGCACACATCTCTCAAGGTCGGTCTCCTGATTCCACCTTCTCTGACACACCGCCAGGTGCTGGCCCTGTCCGTCACAGGTTTCAAGCTGGAAAGAAAATTCTGGTTGGCTGCACGTCTGGTTAAAATCAACTCAGAGATACAAATGTGGGGAAAAGGCATCACCAGCTAACACAATTCACGCTTACTTAGCGCTTAAAAAGGAGTTGTAAAGGCAGAAGGTTTTTTTTCATCCTAGAAGCCCCCCCCCCCAAATTACCTACCCAAGCTCCTTCTCTCTCCAGCGATGTCCGCGATCCCCTCAGCCATCCAGCACACTCCTCCCTATTGGCTAAGACAGGGCAGCGGCGCTATTGGCTCCCGCTGCTGTCAAAGTCAGCCAGCCAGCCAGCCAGCCAGCCAGCCAGCCAGCCAGCCAATCAGGGCAGAGAGGGGGTGGGGCCAGGTCGGGGCTCCGTGTCTGAATGGATACACGGAGCTCTGACTTGACTTGGATGACCCCTGTAGCAAGCTGCTGGCTGAGGGGCCCTCAAAGGAGGGAAGGACTAGGAGCAACAAAGAGAAGAGGATCTAGGCTGCTATGTGCAAAACCAACTACACAGAGGAGAGAAGTATAACATTGTTATTTAAAAAAAAAAAAAAAAAAATTATAATTAGCCTTTACAATCACTTTAATCATAGCTCACAGCTATGTTAAAACAAGTTAGCTGGTGATGCAGTTCCCCCACATTTGTATCTCTGAGTTGCTTTTATGAACATGTTATAATAAAGGTGATTTTAACCAGACATGCAGCCAACCAGAATTTTCTTTGCAACTTGAATGTCATAGAGTGCAATAAGTCGCAAGAAAGCCACATTGCAAAGTCACACTGGAAATCGCATTACTTTGCAGTTGCACTAGTGAGAACAGAGCCTAAGAGCGTACTGTATAACTTCCCCTCCAACTGCTTCCTGCATCAGCCTTTGTATTCACATTTCCAAGGCAGGTTTTGAATCCAATAACAATATGATTAGCGTGATTAGAATGCTTGTTCAACACAAATATGCAATATTTATAATTCTAGACAAATAAATCATATACAAATCTAAAGTGATAAAGAATAGCTCAATTATATTACAAAAATAATGGAGTCCAGACACAGTTAGAAATTGAACATGCCCCAGAGGACTCGGGGGGGGGGGGGGGGGGCTGCTCCGACACAGTTTGATCCCCTTAGGGGTGTCGGGGGAACCTCCCGGAGCAAGAGTTTTTATGGAGTGGGGGGACGCGGGTGACACAGGGTAACTCCTGGGAGCCTTAGTTTCAACGTTCGCAGCACTCCTAGGGAGGCCTTTATAGTGGTTTACGGAATAATATCACCTTCTTGCCCCCTAGAGATTGTTAGATCCATTTTTGTTCTTAATGATATGCAACTCGCCACTATACAATGACTGTATGTCTTATTTTGTTTTATTATTGTTCTTGTTTCTTTTTTCTCTCAATAATAAAAATTTTGAAAGAAAAAAAATAAATAAAAATAATAATAATAATAATAATAATGAGTCCTTGTGTAACACCCTGGTGACATCAAATAAAAATGAGAAAAAAGTCCCACAAATTAATATGTGTCCCAATGTATATTTTCGTCAAACATTGTTGCGATTCCAACACAAAAAAATTATGTATCTTTCAACATAAAAGTGACTCCGGCAACATCCTATGTGATCCTTCACCACAGCCTAGGCAATCGACACCCAAAGTGACTGTAAATAGGTTCTGCTTACCAGATTTTATTGATTACTTTAGTGAAAAAGATAGTCAGTTATCGCCTGTGCAGGATTGTGCCTGCTCACATTAAATAATCTGGAGATGAATGAGAACCTTCCTCTTCTCATTGATATATGCGGGATATGAAAAACAGATAGAGAGCCTCCATGGCGTAACACAGTTTTATTAAAAAATTATAAAAATATTAGCCAAGTGGCTCCTTACTTAGGATGTTGTCACTTTTATGTTGAAAAGATACATTGTTTTTTTGTGTTGAAATCACAACAACGTTTGAAGAAAATATACATTGGGGGACACATATTAAAGCGGTTCTGCACTGTGTTTTTTTTTTTTGGGGGAATATGCCAAGGATTAAGAGGTAAATTGGGGGACTCACGTGTTGCATCTTCTATCTCGATCGCAGCCGGTTTTCCTCCAATAAAATTATTTATATGATGCTTTTCTGCTGGTTGCCATCTTGCCTGTGGGCATGTGAAACCCCACAGGCACTTTAGATGGCCCAGCATGCACCGCCGTTACTGCGCCGAGCTCGCACGTGCGCAGTAACGGCAAAGTGCAGCTCACGTTCTCCGAAATCTCGCGAGATGTCGGCACATCTGCCGACATCTCGCGAGACTTCGGAAGATGTGTCCGAAATATGCCAGCACAGACTCCTGGGATCAATGACACCAGATCCCAGGAGACAGTGCGGCCTGACGACGATCGACGCAGAGACCCCCCCCCCACCGCCGCAGAGACAGAGGACAGGAAGTCAGCGATTATCAAGGTAAGTGAAAAAAAAAAAAAAAACACATTTCATTTAGTACTCTTTGCCTGATTTGGAAGGCAAAGAGATTTACTAAATGAAATGTGTGCAGAACCGCTTTAAATTTGTGGGACTTTTTTCTCATTTTTATTTGTCACCAGGGCGATACACCATTTTTGTAATATCATAATTGAGCTATTGTTTATTTATCACTTTAGACTTTTATACGATTTATTATATTATTATTTATTAGAATTATTAATATTGCATATTTGTGTTGAACAAGTATTCTATTCACGTTAATCATATTGTTATTTCAATCACTAGCGCCCCTTAAAAGACTTGCATACCAATAGGAGCATACCACTCTTTCCAGGGGAGCAGAACTATATTAATTTAAAAATTATATAGATTTATAACAATATAAAGTAACTGGCGCAGAGTTTACAACAATTTTTCACAGGTTTTGAATCCAACTGGTGGCTGTGAGAAACCTCTTAGTACTGGTATTATTTTTTACATAAGGTTTTCTGCATATGGCGTCCTAGGGTCATCAGCAGCTCTGCATTCCAAAAGCCAAAATCCAGACAAAAGTGAGAAGGGTGAATGGTGTGTTCCAGTACATTTTTGAAGAAAACCTGAACTGCTTAGTAGGTAGACTATGTTTACTGTACGGGTCTCATTTGTCATTTTGAAATAAGTGTATCAATTCAACCCAACAGTAAAATGTCTGCTGCAGCTGAGCACTTTAAAATTCTGCCCTGTAGAATGAAGACAGAAGTAAAGGAAAATTGCATTGCCTTACCTTAACACATGGGGCTCTATGGGGCTCTCTAGAAGACAGATGGCTGCCAGTGAAGGAATGATCAGTGCCAAGGCCAAGCATGTTAAGGTGGCACGGAACACTTTGCCGCTGTATGTGCTGTGGATCAAAAAATAGAAATAGTTTACCAGACAGGAATAAAAGTAGGACAGACTTGAAAAAGGCAATTTGATATGCAAGAATGAAATGTAAGGCTGGCCACACATTATACAATTTTCCTTTAGATTTATCAAATTTAAATAATAGGAGGTCAAACCTAAACACCTTCAATGCATGCCCTTGCAGAACATAATTGAAGGTAAATCTAAAAGGAAATTGAATAAGAAAATTGTATAATGTATGACCAGCTTAAGGCCCCTTTCACACTGGGGCGTTTTTCAGGCGCTTTATCGTTAAAAAAAGCCCCTGTAAAGCGCTTGAAAGAAGCCTCATCTGCAATCCCAATGTGAAAGCCTGAGTGCTTTCACACTGAGGCACTGTGCTGGCAGGGCGTCAAAAAAAGTCCTGCAAGCAGCTTCTTTGCAGCGGTGAATACACCGCTCCTAAAGCCCCCCTTCCCATTGAAATCAATGGGAAGCGACTGAAAAACGCCCAAAAAGCGCCTTTGACAGCAGCGCTTTGTGGGCACTTTTAACCCTTTATTTGGCCACTAGCAGGGGTTAAAAGCGCTCGAAAAACACTGGTAAAGCGCTGCTAGTTTAAGCGGCGCTTTACGAGCGTTTTTCGGGCGCTGGCAGTGTGAAAGGGCTCTTAAAGCACTTGGGCTTTCACATTGGGATTGCAGATGAGGCTTCTTTCAAGCGCTTTACAGGCGCTTTTTTTAAACGATAAAGCGCCTGAAAAACGCCCCAGTGTGAAAGAGGCCTAAGGCTGCTTTCACATAGGAGTTTTTGAAGCGCTTTTGTGTAAAAATATATATATATATATATATATATATATATATATATATATATATATATATATATATATATATATATATATATATATATATATATATATATATATATATAATATAATATATATATATATATATATATATAAAAAGTGCCAGAAAAGCCCCCCAAAAAAAGCTTCACTTTAAATTCTGTGTACGTGTTCACACTGGGACGGTGCACTTCCCTTACGGTGTAAAAAAATCCTTCTTTACGCATTTATAAAACACACACACACACACACACACACACACACTCCTATTGAAATGCATTGAAATTGTGACAATAACGCATAAAAAAAAAAGTTGTGTTTTTGATGAAGTTTTTGAGTCACATGTCCTGTGAATAACGCACCACAAAAACAAAAAAATAAAAAAAATAAAAAACGCATATGCGTTTTTACCATGCTTTTGTTGCAGATCAGAGTGAAAGTAGCCTTAAGCATCACGATTGTTTAACCAGCAACACAGCTCTGTTTACAATAAACTCAGCCAAACGGCAATTATGTTTTGTTATATGCAAGTCATTACTAAATTTAGAGTTGTTGGGCGCCATTCACAATGGCAATGACATATATGCATTTAGGAGACAATTCTATAAGCATGCAATAAATTTTAAATGGTATAATTCACACTGTGCGTTTGCCTGCATTTGGTTGCATTTAATTTAGCTTTGTTTAGGCCTGGTTCACCCTATGAATTACACAGGAATGCGCAGAGCATTTCTGTGCAATTCACATGCGATTCAGTGCGGTGCAATGTGAGCCCATTCATTTTGAATGGGCTCAAATCGCACTAAAAGTAGCGCATGCACAACTTTTGGGAATGCACTGCAACCGGATCATATGGTACTTTTGTACCATGTAGGCAAATTCACTTCGGGGGGACTTGCCATCCACCTTGTCTGTGCGGATGGAGGAATCTGTGTTTTTATTCAGCCTTTTGACTAAAGAAAAACAAAAGTGGCCAACTTTGGAAACAGTCATGTAGTTAAAATCACGAAACCCAATAACGTCCTGACCTGTCCTGCGTGCCAACATGGAAGTCTGAGAGGACAAAGTACAGAAATCTTTTACTGCTCTTATTGCAAAACTGTCACGCTTTATACTACACTGATATTTCATCAGCCTGAACTAAAATCTTTAAACTTTCATAATCAAAGATAAATCAGAGCCCCCCCCCCCCCCCCCCACACACAAACAGACCACCTCCCACTGTCACCAGAAAAGTAAAAGCCACATAGCTTATAACTGAGGAAAAAAATAAAAATAAAAAAAAAGCACAACCCCAATCAAAAAATGTATGTATGCAATAAATGTATGCAGCATGCAAACATGTGCACGGGCAAAAAATTTGTTCGTTTTCACTTCATTCGTTTTTTTTTTTTTTTCCCCATTTGTTATTTCGAATAAATTTGTAAATTCGAAATTTCAAAAATAAGAAAGAAAATCTGAAAGGATGAAAATTTTTAAATAATAATAATAATAATAATAATAATAACTACTGAATTATAGGTATTGGAATTTCCTTTCAAATTTGGCTGTTAGCGAACGTAACGAATACAAATTTATCCAAAGTTACCAATTATTAGAAATAACGAATGTCGAATCTAAACAAAATAATAGAACATAACAAATTAATAAAAAGTTTTTATTCTTATTAATTTGTTACATTCCATTCGTTTAGATGCAGCTTTCATTATTTCTGGTAATTCGTAACTTTGGATAAATTCTTGTTCATTACATTCACTAACAGCCAAATTTGAATAATAGTTATTATTAGTTATTTCTGATTGTCGAATTTTCGTTCTTTTGAATTTTTGTTCTTATTTTCGACTTTTTGAATTTCGGAATTTTTTTTCGTTAATTTAAATATTTTCTAATTAAACGAATTTGTCGAATTTCATTGAAAAACGTATTCGGAACTAAATGAATTGCACATGTCTACTGAGAAGTAATATGCTGACAGGAGGGCGGATCACATAGATCATAGATGAACATGCTGGATTAACGGTTTCAGTACTTTATCCATCACTGACCATGAAACAAGTTTGCAAGTCAAAAGGTTCTGACTTTCCCAATCTGCAAGCTCGCTGCAGATAAGTGACACAAAGTACAAAATCAGAGACAGCCAAGCAACCAACAATTAGAAGAAGGTCAGCAATAACAGCTCTTTATTTCCCTTTGTATGTTCACTTCAAATGTTTTTTTTTTTTTTTTATTAAAAGTAGAACCAAAAGCTCTTTTGGCTCTAGTACAGGAGTATGTATGTACTGTATTCAGCCGACAACGGGCTAAAGTCTGCAGTTGGCTGATGTCACTCAGCCTCTCCAGACTCTGGAGGGATCCGACTTTATTGTCGGCATCTGCACAGTTGTTTAACCTGCAGCTGGCTCAGCCTGTACCAGCAGCGCCTACCCCCTCCACAGCCTGGCGCTCCAGTGAGCGCAGGAGTAGAAAGCAGTAACTGACAGTCACTGACTCTCTGCTCACTGAAGACGAGAGCTGACCGATCAGTGGCTTTTGATCACTCAGTTTTAGGTCTTAGAGGCAGCAGGCGACAGATGCAGCATTGGACCGAATGCAATACTTCCCATATAATAATCAGTTCAAGATTATCAACAATTGATTTGGGAAAAACATTCACTTTTGTTTTCCTCATACTGGGCCGATTGTGCAAAATATTTGGTACGTGGATTTATAGAATGCACCAAATTGATCAAGTTGAAGGGTTTGAACAGAAAGATGCGACTAGTGTGACGAAAAATAAAAAAATCCTAAAGTGCGACCTGTCACACAAAAGTTGCAGGATTTGCACCAAGTAAATAATTAGTCTGTTAATATTTCATACATCGTAGGTGTGCGGTAGTACGGCAAGAGGATAATGGCGCAAAACAATCAGGATCATGGTTTCTGCGCCTAACTTTACATGCTTTAACATGATATTTTCTGTGAAATGCAATGCGTCACAATGCAGAAGGAATGCGATAATGTGCATTGCTCTTGTAAAGGAAATGTGTAAGTTCTGTATATAATTGTATTCTATTTTATATGTATTGCACACTTCACTCACTGTGCACACAGCACTAATAATGTTTTCATTACATGTTTACATTCTTTCCTGATTAGAATTAGCCTGTCTATGTTACGCCCCTTGTTACCATAAACGTACAATTGTAATATTAATGTGATACCTACGTAATCATGTGTATAAAAACCTTCAATTGCTTCATAATAAAGCAGAACAGTTATTTTGAAAGATGCGGAGTGTATCTTTTATGTCTGTTCCCTACTGCAGTAGTTATTTTGGAACCACTAATCAATATGAGGATAGGAGTTGCCCATCTACAAAATGTCCAGGTCACTCTACAACCACCAATCAGTTTATCGGGCCCACTGACACCTTTGTGTTTCTTGTGCAAAAGAAACCACCAAATACACAAAACAAAACAACCTTACCTCATGGCAGCAGTGACACAGCCAGTACCTTCCTACTTGTCGGACCCAGTGAGCCAGGACAACCTTCTGTGGATCACCACCATCCCCCTACATAGCCCCTGAGTCTGAGTCCTCACCCATTGGCAGGAGAATGGTGAAGCTGATTGGTGCATGGCTTCAAGGTTGGTTTCCTCCTTCTCTCCCTGCAATCCATTGCTCCTCTCTCAGTTCCCGGAAAACATCACTCTGTAGGACATTGTTACAACACACACTGTAATCTCCACAACAAATTTTTTGAATGAAAAACTTTGAAAGGTTGGAGTGCCAAGACAGTAGCGTGTGTAATTGCAGCAAAATATGTCAGGGTGCTGTTTTTCTAGAGCAGTGTATAATCATAGGAATTGGGGAGGAGCAGAAGACTGCGTGAGACAGCAAAGAGTGAAGACATTTCCCCACTTGCCCGGGCACATTTACTACAACCAAGGAAAGGGAGTTCCACAGGCCTGTATTTAACAAAGCAAATAACACATAAATAAAAAATACCATGTGTTATGGTATAGTGAACTGACTCTAATGTCCCACATTACAGTCTGTACCTACCAACCCAAGTCTTTTCTCATAGTAGCAACTAACATTTTTCCAATTTAGCTGAATTCATCTGAGCTTTAAAAAGAGGGAGCCGAGTCTTGGATGGTCCTGTACATACCAGCAGCTACAAAGAATTTCTTATGTCACGCTGCAGCATGTCAAAATGATCAATGCCTTGCCTGATGCTGTAATAAAGGAATATTACTCAACTCTGGAGAACTGGCTAGAATACTGCTAGAGTGTGCTAGATTCACTTGTTTCGACCCCACCATGAATGACGAATAAAGATCCCTTCCACACGGGGGGGGGGGGGATAAGATCAGCGGGGGATCTGTCCGTTTACTCCCTGCTAATCTGAGCAGAGTGCATACCTCCAAGCATAGATGGAAATGAGGGACACCTACTAACAAGTGTATGTAGGCATAGGACACCCCTCCTGCACCACTTCAGCCCCGGATAGATGTACCCCCTTCCTGACCAGAGCACTTTTTATGATTCGGCACTGTGTCGATTTAACTGACAATTGCGCGGTCATGCGATGGGGCTCCCAAACAAAATTGATGTCCTTTTTTTTTCCCACAAATAGAGCTTTCTTTTGGTGGTATTTGATCACCTATGCATTTTAAATTTTTTGCGCTATAAACAAAAAAAGTTTTGAAAAAAAAAATGCATTATTTTTGACTTTTTGCTATAATAAATATCCCCCAAAAATATCTATTATCTATATCTTTTTTCCTCAGTTTAGGCCGATACGTATTCTTCTACATATTTTTGGTAAAAAAAAAATTAAAAATAACGCAAAAAGCGTTTGATTGGTTTGCGCAAAAGTTATAGCGTCTACAAAATAGGGGATAGTTGTATGGCCTTTTTATTAATATTTATTTTATTTTTTTTTTTACTAGCAATTTCTCCAAATCAGGGACAGTTGGGAGGTATGAGAGTGGGCAGATGACAGGTCTGTGTCTACTCTGCTTATGGACATGGCTTATGCTCTATGGACCGATGGCTGTCCGTTTACACCCGATTGCACTCCGATCCATTCTGCCTACACTTCCCCTTTCTTTCTTTTTTTAGCAAACCAGATCAGATTGGAGGCACAAGTCCGTTTACCCCCGCTGGTCCATAGGGGTGAATTAAGGGTCCAATCAGGTCTGCCTGAAAAACTGACAGGGGGACCTGATCAGAACCTTCATGTGAAAGGGGTCTTATGGTTGCATTGTTATCTAAATGATGTTATTGTCAGTAAATGGTTTGAATTAGTAAAGAAAGGAATCAAAAATACCAAGATAAGATAAGGAAGCTGCAAATGCTAGCGAATAAAAAACATCCCTTGTTAGAACAATAAGCATGACAGGTCCTCTTTAAGGGGAGGTCTAATAGACCCCAGATTTCTCATCTGCCCTGAAAGCATTACAGTAAACTGAGATCAGTTTGATCCAGATGCTTTACAAGCTGGTAATGGCTTGTAAACATCAAACTGAAATCCTCATCACTTCCGGTTTCTTACATCACACAGGGGAGACGATGTACCCCCCTCCCCTCTCAGAGCACAAACACACTCAGTGGGGGGGGGGGGGAGGTTTTTTGCACCTGTACAAGTGATTGAGCGGCTATATAGCCACTTGGTTCACTTCCACATGAAAGCCCATCCCTGGCTGGAAAGTTTGATACCAGATGGATCATCCTGGTATATCCACTTCAACCCGATGTAAGGGTACGTCCTACGGGGTTGAACTTCTTAAAGCCAACATAAACTCATTGCAATCAACATTAACTATTTTGAATCCTTATGTTCCTAGCATTAGTAAATAAATAAGAAGGTATATTACATTTACAGTAGTACCTTGGATTACAAGCATAATCCGTTCCAGAAGCATGCTTGTTATTCCAAAGCAAGTTTCCCCATAGGAATCAATCGAAACTCAGATAATTCATTACAGTGTCACTGCTATTGTATGCGGTACCGCATATTGCCAGAGGTGGGGGGCGCCAGAGACACTCGGAAACACATTTGGAGACCACTCGGAGACACTCGGGAACAGAGTGTTTCTGAGTGGCACCTGCGCCCCTGCACCTCTGGCCAAATGAGGTACTGCACATCCCAGAGGTTTAAATTCTGCTCGTTTTGCGAGACAGCGCTTGCAAATCGAGTCAGAAAAAAAATTGTATTGCGAAACGCTAGTAAACCGCATTACTCGCAATCCGAGGTTTTACATCTCTTCAGTTTCTTCCTGGCCTAGGCCAAAGAGATGTCATACATCTTCATGGGCAATTTTTTTCTCTTTCACCTGGAGGGGGCTTTCTCAACTAAACACACCCTCCTGCCTGCATGTCTGAGCTAAGGGCAGGTGGATTCCAAGATTTAAATGCTACATTAATCATCTGCCCTTACTCAAGATGACTGCAGCTAGAAATGCTAGGGGTTGTTTTTCAAAGTGATTGCGCAACAAAATAAAGCATTGAGACATGGATGGATGGGAGAGCCTGCTTTGAACATTTTTCAGTATGTGATGCTCAGAAACAGTTTAGATCCCCTAAAGCAGTCGTCAACCCCCGGGCCGAGAGACACAGAGAGAGACAGAGAGAGAGAGAGAAACCGGTGGATCAGAGAGGCTGGCGAGCAGAGCGGCGGCCCACCTAGCATCGTCGCTCTTCCGCCCTCACAGCATGCGGAATGTCGGAGGTGCGGCGGGGAGCAAAGAGATGACATCTTTTACCGCCCGCCCCCGCATCTCCACTCCCCTTCCGATACTCAAGAATGACCACTGATGCAAGTGCCACCAATGCAGTGACAAGCCACATCTGGTGGCACTGGCAGGTGGCAAGTGGCATTCCTCATCTGGTGGCACTGGCAGGTGGCATTCCTCATCTGGTGGCACTGGCAGGTGATGTGGCAAGTGGCATTCCTCATCTGGTGGCACTGGCAGGCAGTGTGGCAAGTGGCATTCCTCATCTGGTTGCAGGCGACATGGCAGGCAACGTGGCAAGTGACACACTCAGGGCTCCCACTGATTCTGCATTATGGTGAGTTGAACAATTAAATTTTATATTAAAATGTAATATAAGAAATAATGCGCATCAATCCTTATGACACCATGTGATGATTGAAGCGCCAACAGCAGAACACCAGCTATTGCCCCGATAAATTGCCAGAGAAAAATTGCTTACCCCCTGCGCATATGCGTACATCCCCCCCCCCCCCCCCCTCGCCGGGCCTTGGCACAATTTTCCTCCATGCAGCCGGTCCCTGGTGCCAAAAAGGTTGGGGACCACTGCTCTAAAGTGTATCGAAACACAATAACAGAAATACTGCAAATGATCAGTTTCCCCCACTTTCAATGCCAGTGGTCACCAGGACCGATAAAAAGAGTGAATCTCCCCACCGGGGACACAGACAAACAACTAATACCTGACAGGGCTGCTAAACTTTCCAAATTCTACCAAAACTTTCTTATATATATTTTTTTACATTTTGACATTAGATACACCTGAAGATTTCAACACTAAGGTTGTTATCAACATGTAGCTGTGCTTGTTATGCCATTGATACAGGATTATAATTGTTTCCCTCTTTGTTGGTGACATACAAGGATATGTCACAATACTCATTTACATCTCACAAATCTTGGCAGTTAATTGCAGCGATGAGTGTTTGCTGACAGCTATAGGAGGAACCATAATGACACACATTTCAAAAGACCTCTGAGAAATACACACTCTTTCATCCCAGAAATGACTCAGGATTTACACACAGCCGTTCTCTAACTTTACTTGGTGGAACTTTCCGGAAATTTCAAAAGCGTGCAAATCAAGAGCATAAGTCACAAGATAAAAAGCAGGGGGGTGACATGCATTTAAAATAGAACTTTTTTTTTTAAAAGGGGAACCTAACCCCCCCCCCCCCCAGCCCTTATTTTGCCCCTTATACCTTGATCACGGGGTTCTACACAAAACAAAATAGTCACACCTAGCGATCCAGCTGTGTTCTAAAGGGATCCGCTACTTCACACCCAGCCCCATGCCGCCATCTTCTCTTGCCATCATCAGGGGGCCACCTACATTTGGAGGGGAGTCAACAAGGCCTATGATGAAAGGTACACCATTCCTACTGTGAAACACGGAGGTGGATCGCTGATGTTTTGGAGATGTGTGAGCTACAAAAGGCACAGGAAATTTGGTCAAAATTGTTGGCAAGATGAATGCAGTATTTTCTCAAAAAATACTGGAGGAACATTTGCATTCATCAGCCAGGAAGCTGCCTATGGGATGTACTTGGACATTACAACATGACAATGATCCAAAACACAAGGCCAAGTCGACCCGTCATTGGCTACAGCAGAATAAAGTGAAGGTTCTGGAGTGGCCATCTCAGTCTCCTGACCTCAATATCATTGAACCACTCTGGGGAGATCTCAAAACGTGCAGTTCATGCAAGACAGCCCAAGAATTTACAGGAACTGGAGGCTTTTTGCCAAGAGGAATGGGCAGCTTTACCAACCGAGAAGATAAAGAGCCTCATCCACAAATACCACAAAAGACTTCAAGCTGTCATTGATGTTAAAGGGGGCAATACACAGTATTAAGAACTGGGGTATGTAAACTTTTGATCAGGGTCATTTGGGTAGTTTCTGTTGTCATTATGATTTAAAAAAAAAGAGTAAACACAGTTGATTGATAATAAATGGCTTCAGCCAAACACTAACCACGAGTGAAAGGAAAGTTTTTCTGTTATCATTCATATTCTCTGAAAAATGGCCAATTAAGTGAGAGGAGAGGAAGGAGAGAAAGTGGGTGGGGATTGTGAAGGAACCATTTCAACTTTTTCTACCGTTGGTATGAAAACTAGCTTAACCACCTCAGTACAGTGCATTTTCACCCCCTTCCTGACCAAGCCATTTTTCAGCTTTCAGCGCTGACGCACTTTGAATGACAATTGCGCAGTCATACGACACTGTACCCAAATGAAATTGTTATCATTTTTTCCCCACAAATAGAGCTTTCTTTTGGTGGTATTTGATCACCTCTGCGTTTTTTATTTTTTGCGCAATAAAACAAAAGAAGGGCGACAAATTTAAAAAAAACAATATTTTTTACTTTTTGCTATACTAAATATCCCCAAAAAAATATATAAAAAAAACATTTT